>JAXIVJ010005618.1:55000-67500 GCA_036785665.1 Chirona hameri
TACGCCTCAATGACTCCATTCGTTCGAGAAACATGAGTCTGTGGCCTCTCCCCATCTCCCGGTCGTCCCAGCGCCGTGTTCGAGACAATCGGTGCGTGATTACAGTTGTATAACGTTTCATCTGAGCAGGACGTCTCCAATGGTCTTATTGACCTTCCTGGAGGAAATTAGCATTACTTTGATGTGTTGTGTTCACCGATACCTTGCCATTCACGAGCGTCGAGCATTACGTGAAATGTGAGTGATAAGGTTTAGTTGTTAAGTGTTGTCGCTACCTCGGAGTAGGGCCTCGGTATCTCATGTTGAATATATGATTTGCGAGTGGCTGGGTATATACCAATGCCACGGCTACTGTGAACGGCAGACCGCTTAAGACCCTAATTTTCGGCGATAACTTGTAAAGGAACCAACTGGCATAACGAATTTCTCGCAATTGATATTTCAGACCCTGCGCCAATTTGTATTGTAAAGGTCGGTGAATGTCAAACACAAATTTAGTGCACTTGCCATTCACTCGTAATGTTAAAACTCGGGCAGGGAATTCAGTCGGTGGGTAGAGGCTATCGTGAAATGGTGGAGCTACGCTCTGAAGTCAGAGCTTAGCTTCGCCCTGACTGACCTTGAACCCATGGGTGGATATTTTTTTTAATAAGTTGGGGCAAAATTAAACCCGTTAAGACACTTCGGTGAGTCCCGGTAGAACGTCACCAGCGTGTTAACCTGGGAGATCGAGTTACTCAGCGTGTTAAATCCCAAAAGCTGCTGCCTGCTAATTGTCTGTTACAATCAACCAAAATGCACTTTCATGGATATAGGTAATTTGAAATATTTAAATATACTCCAAAACACTACAATCAAGATATAAATTATTCCATTTCTGCACATTGTCCATTTTTACACTCCCTAATTTCAGGAAGGAATAACAGAGGGCATACAGCCAACAAATCTCATTTTCAAGTTACTTGAAACCACAATGCCTTCCACTCCACCAAATATTACCAAGACAGGAAAGGGGCAGAAATACACTGAACCTTACACCCAGGACGTGACAGATCTCTGCTCAGGAAGGATAACAGCCTCAACAACATAACATCAGCATACCAGACACTCAGGCACTGAAACAGGTCCTTGCTGAAGATAGCTTCTCCCTCTTCAGGAAGGTCATGTCAAAATATGAAAAATGGTTGGTATGCACTCATCTTACAACAGAGCATATAAGGGATACATTGTGATTCAATACATACATGCAATTCAACATAAAAAGTAACTACCAGTGAATGTGTACACGAAATATAAAATCGTTACAGAATTACACAACAACAAAAATATTGTGCACAATTTTACGTGAAGTGGGTACTACACAACTCTGATAAATAATTTAGCATTTTGATTTGCAAAGCATGAGCAAAGGTGAAAGGTATAATCAAAGGCCTCATCGCCTGGCCTTAGCCTTCACATTAACAAAACTCAAAAGGCTGGAGAACTGAAGTTTTTGGAACCATGTCTGATCCAACCTAACTTAAGCTGACCAAAACTAGCCTAAGTCCTAACACAATCATGTCCTAACATAACCAAACATATCCTAAGCAATTTCGTCGAAATATTTTCGAGTTATATCGAATTTTGTGACGTCACTACGCACGAGTTTTACACCAAAATTAGCTAAAATGAAACAGACCGTACAAATGCCATATTTAGAGCAAAATGCAATTCAAAAGCGTCAAAAGATGTAAAATAGCAAGGACTACAACATGGCTATCTCGAAATTTCGATATTTTTGGCTTTTGACCCTAAAAAAATAGGGGAAAATGCCAACAAAATCAAATTTTTCAAAGATATAAAAAAGCCGGAATACATGTCAGAGAACCACATATTGGAACCTATGATACCCAATTTCAGAATCATCTCACCATTTTTGACCGACGTATGGCATCTAAAGTATGGATAACTCATGACGTCATATTGAAGAAGAAAAAATGCGTTTCTGGCTTTTGTTGACACTATACAGGCAAATAAATCGCACCACTGTATTTCTGAGACAAAACTGGTCTGGCATCATGCCTTTTTTGTTTAGATTTAACAATTTAGAATGTTGACCTGCGGTGACCTGAACTTGACCTGCAATTAATGGACATTTACTTCACGTAAATGAAGTCAGGTGGTTAAATGACTATCACTATCGCATTATACGTGGAAAATAACTCATAAAACATCTGTTGCATGACTTTCGTACATATTTTGAGCATAGTGACCTTTTGTGACCTTACCTTCACCTTGACCTTGGCCAACAATCTCACTTTAGCTCATGCGGGATGTGTAACATACCTTTGGAAGCACTGTGGGTGAAACTGGTCGCAATCGAAGCACTGTGGGTGAAACTGGTCGCAATCGAAGGCTTTGGATGAAAAGTATGGCCCATAAACTCAAATACGCCGATTTTGACCTTTGACCTGACCGTGACCTGACATTTGACCTCACTTTGACAATGTTTAGCATGCTTTAGATTCGTCTCAGTGAGAGTTTTCGATTGCCGCTTTGCGCATCTCGCTGTGATAATTGGTTCGGAAGATAACCAGGGGGCGTTTAACATACATAAAGATAACACACATTTCATACATAAAGACAGATTGCATTGCATTACCTTTATTGAGTCTGTTCGAAGTTGGCCTGAGTTGAGAGTTAATTTTACCTCCGTTTTTAACAGCATTTGGAGTCGTGAGTCAAGTTGTCCTGTTGGTCTTGACTCAGTCATGAGCTGAGTCATGAGCTGAGTCGAGTCACAAGTCAGTTACAACAATCAAGTCTGATGGCAACCGAGCATTAATACCGAATTCAAAGAAGGAAGACCACACGCAAATTTCGCATAGCACTTTTAACTGCAACTTTGACACGCTTCCTCACCTGGTATGTGCCAATATCGCTCAGTTTCAGCGTTCTCGTCTGTCTTAATACTTTGACTGCTCTTCAATGAGTGTGTCGCCGACGCCATGCAATAGCCTTTCCCCGTTGGGTCCCGCTTTTGGCTTGCATGTATGTCAGACACATTTTGGAAGAGCAGCTAAGAAGTCGACTGAGATGAATGAATTAATAAGGGGGATAATTAAGCGATGGGATGGAAATGAGCAGCTAGATTGCGGAAGTGCAGATATAAATGGTAAATGACTGCTCCTGCAGTAGTACTTCCTCGGCTTTGGTGATATTGCGATCACCAGTAAGGCGGCTTAAATATTAAATTTGCTCAGGAGGAGCCCTGGAACCTGATTCTTGCTCAAAAGTCACCATGTATACTCCTAATTACACAGATACACAGGGCTGGATTTGCAGTTGATTATTCACTGCATTTCATGCCACGTGTGAATACATTGTTATTGTAGTAAACGAATCGTCAAAGTATGAGTCATTTGGCTGTATTAACACTAGCTTAAAACTTTTACTGTGCTATTTGTTATTGAAGAAACATGACATTTCCACGAAGTCCTTTCGTCATCCCTCGTTATGATGCAACCGAGCGAACTGAACAGTACATGTCGCTGTAGATAATATCCAACTCTTTAATAATGCAAATTTCATTAGCGAAGGAATATATCGTAAGGAAACACACAGCTGCAAACGCTGATAACGAAGTTTTGGTTTTGCCGTAATTAGTTGTTTTGATGATGCATGCTTTCCATTTAACAATGCATGCTTCGTTAATGAGTCGCTTAAGCTGTAGAATGCATGGCGTTATTATTTGATTTAGTTTTCAACCTATTTCAAAGCATGATCGTTTCACCGACATGTTGATGGAAATTTCAGCTTTGCTGCGCTATAGGCAAAGGAACAGACCCATGTTTTGATCTGCTGCTTATAGCCGAGATTGCCAAACTGCTTTGCATAGATTAAATAGGAGTCATTTTGAAGTATGAAACACAACATAATATATTAAACTGAATTCATTTGAAAGTTAAAAACACAATAGGATGTTTGAATATGAAGTCCTTTGGAAGAAACTATCCGTGTTCAGTTATCATTTATTTTTCCATCTTATTCAACAGATACAAACATTTCACGAGAAGATATCACATACAAAATTGACGTCGGTGGCTGCAAATAAGAAAATAGTACGTGAACGTTTATGAATTGTTAAACCATGATAGGTTAACACCTGTGAGATAATGCAGGTAATCACACACATTGTCGCTTAACCCGATATTTCCGCTCGTATCCATTAAAAGGATATTGCCACCTCCGGAGGATTTCTAAAAAGCAACTTAAATGAATGGTGGGGATCAACAATCGTGTATGCTCAAGCTCAAAATTGCTCCTGCAGCACCTGCAGCAGGGTATCGGCAATTTTTTTTTCTGACTCCAAAACGTTGGTCCCAGTTGTGCTCAGTTCTAGATTCATGATGGTCGCTCTCATCCAGTTTGGCTGTGAAATTGGCGCCCGCCCAAAGCCGAAGCGTCCGAATTCGCCGAGACATGACCTTGAAAAGTATCAGACTCAGACTCAGACTCAGACGTATATAAAAGTGATCCACAACAAGCGTGTGGCTGTTACCACCTCTCGTCAGAAGATAAAAGAAGGTCAAATGGTCAGGCGGATGCGCAGCACAGTCACTCACACATTCATACAGGTCAAGATGAAGCACATCACATACGTGCCCGGGAAACGGCTAATGGAAGTCAGTCGGGCGCGGCAGACTGAGCCGACAGATGTCGCCTTAGGCGGCGAGCAAACGGCGGCACGGGAAGCTCCAGCAGGTCTGGGGGCAACGAGTTGTACAGTGCCGGACCGCGACAGCTGAAGCGCATCTTCCCCATCTCAGTGCGCGACCGGGGCACAAGCAGGTCGCAGTCCTGGCGAGTGGTCCTGCCTGACACTTCCCGCACCTCGCGCATCTCAGCCACAGTGGCGAGACCCGCTGCCAGCTCCTCAGGCTCGCCGAGACGGCGCACTTTGTGTGTCAAACACAAAGTGCGGTACAAGACCAGGTTCTCCGCGCCGAGCCAACCCAGCTTCTCAAGCAGGTCCGATACATTATCAAACTTTTTGCGGCCGAAAATCACTTTTGCCCCATAGTTAATATTGTGTTTTAATTCGAGAAAGGTTCTTCCGTGAACCGTTACCATAAATGGAGATGCAGTATCGGACCTGCGAGAGAACCAGAGCGTTGACCAGCACAGAGATGACGGACGATGGCAGGCGGCTCCTAAGATGTGATAGACCACTGAGAATGCCAAAACAGCGTCTAGTGACTGAGGTTACATGGGCGTCCCAGTTCAAAGTGCGATCGAAGGTGATGCCGAGATTCTTAGCTTTCGAAATAGGTACGAGAGTGTGATCGCGAAATTTTACCGTGAAGTTCGGGACATTGCGCAAATTTTGAGCGCTTCCCTACAGCATCAGTTGAGTTTTCTCAGTGTTGATTTTTAAGCCGTTTCCACGAAACCAGAAGTCTATCTGTGTTATAAAGTATTGGCATAGGTGGGCACCAGTCGGTTACTCCGTTACTCCGTGACTAACGAAGTTACTTTTTTGAGTAATGAAGTAACGGACTGGTTACATTTTGCTTACAGTAACGGACCGAGTAACTGAAGTTACTTTTGTAGTACGTTACTCCGTTACTCCGTTACTCAGTTACTCAGTTACTCCGTTACTCCGGTACTCCGGTACTCCGATACTCCGTTACTCCGTTACTCCGTTACTCCGGTACTCCATTACTCCGTTACTACGTTAATCCGTTACTCCGTTACCCCGTTACTCCGTTACTCCGTTACTCTGTTACTTTTTTCATATACTTGTTTCTCTTCACGCCCGAGTTTATTCGCACCAGCACAATCAATGCCTTACACACGTTAAACAAATTTGAATGTCATATGGCGTAAAGGGCTGCCAAATATCGTACCTGTTGGGCTGCTGCTTAACCCGCGCTTGACCGGGGTACCCGGCAGAACACCATTGACCGGGGGGCGGCAAATATTCCCCTCTCCCCTCGTTATCTCCGGAGCCAATGATCGCAGCGAGACGCGCAACGAGGCATTCGAAGGCTCGCAATAAGACGCATCTACACCATACTATACATTCTCGAAATGAGGTCACATATCAGGTCAAGGTCGGGTAAAAAGTCAAAATGGAGGCATTTGAGTTTATATATCACAGTGTATTCAACACCTTCCACGGGGTGGGTGTTACGGTTTCACTTCAACAGGATGCAGCACAGGCTCTACAAAAAAAAAACAGCCAAAGCCAATACAAGTACAAGCCAATACGTCGAGGTAAAAGACAATACAAGTAAATAATGCAGGGGAAAAGTAAGACACATTCACAGTGAGCACTCACAGGTCGCAGATGGCAGATTAAAAAATACCTAGGGTGGTGACCCCGCTGATATCAGGGGACAGGCCGTTCCAGGCAGCCGCGGCTCGGTAAGAGAATACGCTCTGCGTAGCGGACAGACGGCATTTTCGAAGCTGCAGGGATCCGCGGTCAGAGGCGCGAGTCTCGCGGGTCGACACAGCGGCGCGGGGGGTAAAGAGCGCGCGGATGTTGGCAGACACACCCTCTTCCTTCAGCGCCTTGAACACTTTCACAAGGTCATGGCGAGCCACCATGGCCTCGATCCTTGGCCATCCTAGGGAATTTAAGGCCGGAGAGATGTGGTGACGGGTGATGTTTTTTGATTCCAGTGATTACTCGGGCGGCGAAGTTGATGACTTTGTGAATTTTGTATAGTTGACCCTTGGCCGCTCCGCCCCACACGCAGAGACAGTAGTGGATGTGTGGGAAAACATACGCCTGTACGATAATTTTGAGGACTTCGCAGGAAAAGTAGTGCCAAAATTTGTAGAGTGAGCCGAGGATTCCGTTGCATTTTGAGACCACACCGGAGACATGCGCGTCCCATGACAGACACGGTTCTAGGACGACGCCTAGGATTTTTAATTTCTTTGAAGGTTCAATAGTCGTGTCATCAATTTCGAAGTGGAAGCCCTGATGCTTTTTTCAGATTATGCTTGGAGCCAACAAGGAGAAAGTCAGTTTTCTTTTCATTGTTTTGAGAGAGTTTGCGCCGAACCATGCTTGAAGTTCGAGAAAAGTGAGTTCCAGTCTGTTTTTCAGGGCATCTAGCCCGGGTTTGTCAGAGGGCGCGCAGTCCAGGTGGACGGTGTTATCCGCGTATGAGATGAGGTGACCATGGGTTAAATGTCCAGACATGTCGTTTGTGAATAAGATGAAGAGGATTGGTCCAACGATCGAGCCCTGGGGCACACCGCACGACATCGGCTAAGTCAGCTGTCCACCTCTCACCACCTGGGCACGGTCACTCAGGTAGCTGCGGAACCACGCAGTGTCGATGCCATACCATGCCATCTTACTCAGGAGAACGTCGTGGTCGACGCTGTCGAACACCTTTGAAAGATCATACGTCGTTACCAACGATACAAGACCTCTGTCGATGTTAAGAGCAAGGCGCTCGACAGCACCGAGCACGGCATCCTCAGTGGAGTGTCCTTGTTTATACGCGTACTGGGATGGGCTCAGTAGGTTGGCCGAGTTAAAATATACTGTCAGTTGACTGCATACAACCTTCTCCAATATCTTCGAAAGCGCGCTAAGTAGCGATATTGGCCTATTGCTAGAGGGTATCTAAGGGTCACCGGTCTTGGGTATGGGCACGACACATGTGGTTTTCCACTGCCTCGGGAACACCTTCATCAACAGCGACAGGTTAACCAGGCGCAGCAGATGCGGACCCACAACTGGGAAGCACTCGCGGACCGCAACTAGCGGCACCTCGTCCAGCCCGACCGCGCGCGACGCACTCATCCGCTGGATGCAGCGGGATAGTTCAGGCAGAGTGGCCGGCCTGAGCTCGAAGCCAGCGGCGCACACGGTCGGCGGCCTGGGGTTCTCACGGCCTGAAGCGACAGCGTCCCTGAGGTCGGCCGCGATGCGAGGCCCTACGTCGGCAAAGTGCCGGTTTAACTTGTCAGCTGCCGCCACTGTATCCTCCGGACTTCACGCGGGAACGCCGGCCGGCGTCGCAGTCGCCGTGGCGAATCTCTTGAAGGTCGGCCAGAACCCGCGGCGGTCTCCCGAGGTCATCTCGCCACAGAGGAACTGGCGCCGGGCGGCGATGAGGTGACTCTTCACCTGGTTGCGGAGACACACGAAGTCCACTCTCGCCTCCGGGGTGCGCAAGCAGAGTCAGGTGTCTCGCGCATTGTCCCGCTCGGACAGGAGAGCTCGCAGAGCTGGATCGTCGGCGATCCAGGGGCAGTGCGGTCTGGCAATGCGTACACGCTTGGGCGGGCAGTGGCGGTCCATGACAGTGTTTCACACGCTCATGAAGTGGTTGACGCATTGGTCAACGTCCGTTACGCCATCTATGCCGTCCCAGTCTGACTGCAGCAGATCAAGACAGATGGCGTTCCATTCTGCTCGCCTCCAGCTGCGGATGGTTCGCCACTGTACCGGCCTGCGCACTCTGCCGAGCTGCGCCGATACTATGATCGGCTGGTGGTCGCTGATGACGTTCGGGAGGATGGTGATCTCCGGCACTGGCTCCGTCTGGTTCGTGATGTGATCTAATGCTGATGGAGTCGGTTTGAGATGAGTGGGGTCGTCAATCAGCTGGATCATGTTCAGCTCCCTGATGACTTGTATGTAGCGGCGCGTGTCCGGTGAGTTGGAGTCAAGCACGTTGAAGTTGAGGTCGCCGAGGGCGAAGACGGGTCTGTCGGCAACGGCCGCCTCTCGGAGCTGGCCCTCCAGGTGCTCCAGGCTGGCTGCCACCGGCTTGTCGAGCGGTCGGTAAATTACTCCTGCTGTAGTCGGCCGGCCGCCGTGCCAGGTGGCCGACGCCCACAACGTCTCCAGTGGTCCTTCACCCGGCATGGAGAGCTGCTTCACCTGCATCTTATTCTTATGGACTTACTTTATGGACTTATCTTATGGACCATACTTTCCATCCAAAGCCTTTGATTGCGACCATGATCACCCAAAGTCATCCCAAAGTTATAATATACATCCCTGATAAGCTAAAATGAGATTGTTAGCAAAGGTCAAGGTCAATGTCAGGTCACAAAAGGTCACTATACGCAGACAATTTCCGAAATTTAAGCAATACATATTTTATGGGCTATTTTACACGTAGTATTCGATAGTAATGGTCATTTTACCATCTGACCTCATTTAAGTGAAGTTAGTGTCAAGCTTAGGTCAAGTTCAGGTCACATATGGTCCAAATTTGAAATCGATAAATATAAATACAAAACGCATGTTTGTACACCAGTTTTGTCTCAGAAATACATTGCTGGTATTTATTTGTCTCTACCTGGTCAATAAAAGCCAAAAAAAACGCAACTTTACAATATGACGTCAGAGACTCATACTTAGGGAGCCAGAAGTCAGTTAAAAAAAGAAGATATTGCTTTGAAATTTTGTATTGGTATTGTCCATATGTAGTTCTCTTGCATATATTCCGTTTTTTAACATCTTTGAAAATTTTGATTTGGTTAGCATTTTCCGATTTTTTGTGTTAATTTTTAGGGGTCCAAAAATAATATTTGTAAAAATATGAGACAGCTATTTTGTAGGCCTTGCGATTTGCTGTCTTTTGACGTTTTGCTATTGCATTTTGCTCAAACAGTAGCATTTGTACGGCCTGTTTAAGTGTAGCGGATTTTATCGTAAAACTCGTGTGTAGTGACGTCACTAAATTTGCTATATCTCAAAAATCTATCGACGAAATTGCTTCATTTTCGCACAGATGTAAAATTGATGTGGGAGAAAGTACACAAAGTTTCACGTTGATAGCTCTGTTGTGTTTTGAGTTATCGCGAAAATTCGTCACGGGGGGGGGGCAATATTTGCCCTCCGGTCAAGCATGGGTTAATGCGGCGCAATGCGCAAAGACTGCGATAAAGGTAGCTGTCTCCCTCTCCCGATGCCGCGAAACGTTGACAATGCTCGTCAGCTGATATAGGTCGGCGGCAAGCTGGCGGTACTAGTTTATGATAAAGGTGAGCTTCGAGTAACGAGTAGCGAGCGTCTGAGAATTACACGCACTGGAAGGGGAACGATTCTGCCGCCCCCCCCCCCCCTAAGATCTGGGGGGGGCCCTCCATAAGGGGATGGCCCTCCATAAGAGCTACAATAACGAAATTTGTAGGTTATGGAGGTTCTGTAGGGAACTCTGTTTTGCTAAATTTGAATGACCCTAGGTCAATATATTCGAGGGCAAATGGGGTCAAATATGCACAAAAAAATTGTTTAGCACTTTGCTCCAGAAACTCGAAAATATCTCGAGAACTATGATAGCTAGGAACAAACGAAAAAAGCAATCGAAAGCTCTTGAAATATGCAATCGTCATAGTATCATTAAATGTTTAGCTCAGGTCAATAGTTTAGGCTGCCGAGGTGATCAAAGGTCAAAAAGGCTATTTATGGCAAAACAGTTGTTCGCAATAATTGCTTACCTTATAAAGATAAGGCAATACGTGTTACGCCATTGTGTTCGTCTCGCCAAGGCGCTTCGAAAAATATTCATGTTGACCAGTTTAGGTCAACTACTTAGAAATTTTACCTCAGCTCACGGTAAAATGGTGACCCTAGATGGTCATGCTGCATATTGGGAGACGTGTCTCGACGAGACAAACACATTGATGCCGGTTTGACTTCTCTATCTTCATTCTGTCGGAATTTATATCACTTTGTTTTACAAACGTAACGGAGTAACGGAGTAACTGTAACTTCCGTTACATTTGTTTGACGATGCAACGGAGTAACGAGTAACGAGTTACTTTTTTGAAGTAATGGAGTAACGAGTAACGAAGTTACATTTTGAAGTAACAGTGTCCACCTATGGATATTGGTCACAAATCTAGCCATATGGTCTGGCCATAGCCATTCTTGCTGTTTTATTCATGTTTTATTATGAAAGAGGCTATGGTTATTGAAAATATAACTAACTGTACACGCATTTTAATCTTAAAGTGCACTGACGGAATGGTGATGTTGAGTTCGAAATATTCAAAAGCAAATCATAGTCTGCAAAGAAGTGATTCTAAATAGTGATGAGGCGACTCCAATTTTACGAATGTGTGCCAATCATGAGTGGTGCATTTTTGTATCTAATGGGGAGTTTCGGGAACCAAATTTTGCAGGTGAAATCGGTCACGCTTAATCTACCGATACACACCAAAAACTCCATATTGGCTTGCGAGGTGGCAATATTCCTTTAACACGCGCCCTGGAGGAGGGGGCGAAATCCGCTAACCCCTCCGGTTTTTCAAGGATAGCGCAAAAATGACAGCCGTTTTTTGCATACCTGTTTGTAAAAGAACTACTCACATTATGCCAAATTATTGACCTCGGGTCATCTCAGGTCAGGTCACCAGACCAGGTCACGGGATGACCCCACCTCCAAAACATTTGCGGTAGTACCGCAGCCACAGTTATAGGCCGATCGGTTTCAATCTTT
Source organism: Chirona hameri (assembly GCA_036785665.1). NCBI lineage: Eukaryota > Metazoa > Arthropoda > Thecostraca > Balanomorpha > Balanidae > Chirona > Chirona hameri. The sequence continues at coordinate 66,469 of JAXIVJ010005618.1, forward strand.
CAGGAATTTATAAGGTGATAGATACCTACAATTTGTTTATCTCGTATTTTGTATATCGGTGACCTAAGGTCAGGTCAATTTCGTGACCGCCAACACTGTTTTGTCAATAACTATCGACATAATGCAGATAGAGAAATGGAAATGGTACCAATGTGTTTGTCTCGTCAAGACACGTATCCCAATATGCAGCATTGCCTACTTGGGTCATCACTTGACCTTGACCTGAGGTCAAATTTTTCAGTTGACCTCACCTAGTCATCATTAATATGATTCGAAGCGTCTTGACGAGACAAACACGATGGTGTCAAACGTAATGCTTTATATTTATTAGGTAAAAAGTAGTTTGCGAAAAACAGTTTTGCCAAAAATAACATTTTTGACATCTGATGACTGGTGGAGCCTAAACTATTGACCTGAGCTCAAATTTGAGGACACATCAGCGAGTGCATGTTTCAAGAGCTTTCCATTGTTGTTTTTTTGCTGTTTGTTCCTAGCTATCATTGTTCATGTGATATCTGGGGATTTCTGGAGCGAAGTCCTAACACTGGAAAATCTGATCTTTGATAACCTCTAGTGACCTCAATATTAACCTAACCCAAAGAAGGCCGATATGCTTTCGATAGAGCTAGTCTCGAGCTATCTAACGCCGTTTTCCGCTTGTCGCTACGTTGCGTGGTTTTCGAGATCATGGGGGGCGAAATCCGCCCCCCCCCCCTCCCCTCCAGGGCGTGTAATTCTCTAGAGGCCCTCCAGGGCGCGTGTTAACGACACCGGAACTAACGGGACCATTGCAGCTAGGTATGATTCTATATGCGCTCCGCTTACATTATGCAGTAATTGTGATGAAGTAGAAGCATTGCTGCTGCTGCCGAGTACTGACGATGCTTGCCAACCGTGCTGATCCGACTATGATAAGACGCCTGCGTGAGGCGTCTTTACCATCTTTTAAACGTCAGCTCGGTGATCTTTTACATGGTGTATGATGGGTCTCGTGTATGTTTATGTCGGTCGCTGTGTGAATGTGTGTATGAT
>JAXIVJ010005619.1:0-72621 GCA_036785665.1 Chirona hameri
AGGTCATTTTAAATTACTATAGCTTGGGATGGCTACTTTGGCCTCAGGTCATATCCAGACTTAAGTAATTGCAGGCACCAATTTTAAATCTGACACCCATTTTGCACCATGCTTAGGTAGGTACCTATATCCCGGTATCCCGGTGCATTGTATGGGTGCTATGAGTAGAGGTCTCACAATTTTTAGCATTTCCAACTAGTCAGGATCAGACTCAGCATGAACTTAGCTATACAAATGTTTGAAGCGACAGAAGAGGTAAAATTGGGTTTGTCTGTTTTTTTTTTGCCATGGCGGATCCAGGGGGTGGGGGGCATTAGGGGAAAATGCCGCCCACTGGAACATGACGGGTATTCAATACAAGGATGTTCCCCGCCTCGCGTGTTCCTGCATTGGCTGTAAGAAGTGATAATTAAGAAGAATACAAACTCCCCTCCGGTCAATGACTTTCGCTTTGAGGACCCGACTCAACCCCCTCCCCCCCCCCCCGGTCAACAACTTTTCGCTGATGAAGCGGAGCGAAATATTAGCCCCCCCCCCCCCCCCCCCTCCATTCTCGAACCCTAGATCCGTCAGTGCATGTGCCCAGTACACAGTGCACGCAGGGCCCGCTGCCCAGTACGCAGTACACAGTGCACGGCAGACCAGCTGCCCAGTACACAGTACACGGTGCACGGCAGACCAGCTGCCCAGTACACAGTACGCGGCAGGGCCAGCTGCCCAGTACACAGTACACGGTGCACGGCAGGCCAGCTGCCCAGTACACGGTACACAGTGCACGGCAGTGCCAGCTGCCCAGTACACAGTGCACAGTACACGGCAGGCCAGCTGCTCAGTACACAGTACACGGTGCACGGCAGGCCAGCTGCCCTGTACACAGTGCACGGCAGGGCCCGCTGCCCAGTACACAGTACACGGTGCACGGCAGGGCCCGCTGCCCTGTACACAGTACACGGCAGGGCCCGCTGCCCAGTACACAGTACACGGTGCACGGCAGGGCCCGCTGCCCTGTACACAGTACACGGCAGGGCCCGCTGCCCAGTACACAGTACACGGTGCACGGCAGGGCCCGCTGCCCTGTACACAGTACACGGCAGGGCCCGCTGCCCAGTACACAGTACACGGCAGTGCCAGCTGCCCAGTACACAGTACACAGTACACGGCAGGGCCCGCTGCCCAGTGCACAGTGCACGGCAGTGCCAGCTGCCCAGTACACAGTACACAGTACACGGCAAGCCAGCTGCCCAGTACACAGTACACAGTACACGGCAGGGCCCGCTGCCCAGTACACAGTACACAGTACACGGCAGGGCCCGCTGCCCAGTACACAGTACACAGTACACGGCAGGGCCCGCTGCCCAGTACACAGTACACAGTACACGGCAGGGCCCGCTGCCCAGTACACAGTACACAGTACACGACAGGGCCCGCTGCCCAGTACACAGTACACAGTACACGGCAGGGCCCGCTGCCCAGTACACAGTACACAGTACACGGCAGGGCCCGCTGCCCAGTACACAGTACACAGTACACGACAGGGCCAGCTGCCCAGTACACAGTACACGGCAGGGCCCGCTGCCCAGTACACAGTACACAGTACACGACAGGGCCAGCTGCCCAGTACACAGTGCACGGCAGGGCCCGCTGCCCAGTACACAGTACACAGTACACGACAGGGCCAGCTGCCCAGTACACAGTGCACGGCAGGGCCCGCTGCCCAGTACACAGTACACAGTACACGGCAGGGCCAGCTGCCCAGTACACAGTACACGGCAGGGCCCGCTGCCCAGTACACAGTACACAGTACACGGCAGGGCCAGCTGCCCAGTACACAGTACACGGCAGGGCCCGCTGCCCAGTACACAGTACACAGTACACGGCAGGGCCAGCTGCCCAGTACACAGTACACGGCAGGGCCCGCTGCCCAGTACACAGTACACAGTACACGGCAGGGCCAGCTGCCCAGTACACAGTACACGACAGGGCCAGCTGCCCAGTACACAGTGCACGGCAGGGCCCGCTGCCCAGTACACATTACACAGTACACGGCAGGGCCAGCTGCCCAGTACACAGTACACGGCAGGGCCCGCTGCCCAGTACACAGTACACAGTACACGACAGGGCCAGCTGCCCAGTACACAGTGCACGGCAGGGCCCGCTGCCCAGTACACAGTACACAGTACACGGCAGGGCCAGCTGCCCAGTACACAGTACACAGTGCACGGCAGACCAGCTGCCCAGTACACAGTACGCGGCAGGGCCAGCTGCCCAGTACACAGTACACGGCAGGGCCCGCTGCCCAGTACACAGTACACAGTACACGGCAGGGCCCGCTGCCCAGTACACAGTACACAGTACACGGCAGGGCCAGCTGCCCAGTACACAGTACACGGCAGTGCCCGCTGCCCAGTACACAGTACACAGTACACGACAGGGCCAGCTGCCCAGTACACAGTACACGGCAGTGCCCGCTGCCCAGTACACAGTACACAGTACACGACAGGGCCAGCTGCCCAGTACACAGTGCACGGCAGGGCCCGCTGCTCAGTACACAGTACACAGTACACGACAGGGCCAGCTGCCCAGTACACAGTACACGGCAGGGCCCGCTGCCCAGTACACAGTACACAGTACACGACAGGGCCAGCTGCCCAGTACACAGTACACGGCAGTGCCCGCTGCCCAGTACACAGTACACAGTACACGACAGGGCCAGCTGCCCAGTACACAGTACACGGCAGGGCCAGCTGCCCAGTACACAGTACACGGCAGGGCCCGCTGCCCAGTACACAGTACACGGCAGGGCCAGCTGCCCAGTACACAGTACACGGCAGGGCCCGCTGCCCAGTACACAGTACACGGTACACGGCAGGGCCCGCTGCCCAGTACACAGTACACGGCAGGGCCCGCTGCCCAGTACACAGTACACAGTACACGGCAGGGCCCGCTGCCCAGTACACAGTACACAGTACACGACAGGGCCAGCTGCCCAGTACACAGTACACAGTACACGGCAGGGCCCGCTGCCCAGTACACAGTACACGGCAGTGCCCGCTGCCCAGTACACAGTACACAGTACACGACAGGGCCAGCTGCCCAGTACACAGTACACGGCAGGGCCAGCTGCCCAGTACACAGTACACAGTACACGGCAGTGCCAGCTGCCCAGTACACAGTACACAGTACACGGCAGGGCCCGCTGCCCAGTACACAGTACACGGCAGTGCCAGCTGCCCAGTACACAGTACACGGCAGGGCCAGCTGCCCAGTACACAGTACACGGCAGGGCCCGCTGCCCAGTACACAGTACACGGCAGGGCCCGCTGCCCAGTACACAGTACACAGTACACAGTACACGGCAGGGCCCGCTGCCCAGTACACAGTATACGGCAGGGCCCGCTGCCCAGTACACAGTACACGGCAGGGCCAGCTGCCCAGTACACAGTACACAGTACACAGTACACGGCAGGGCCCGCTGGGAACAGCAGTGTCTGGCCACGCCGCGGCCGACGCGGTGTGACCGAGACCGCTGCACTGGATGTCGCAGATTAACATGCAAAGCACACAGCCAGTAGCCGCTACTGGATACACTGCAGGTGGAGGGCACTGGGTCCTTTCACCACAGCAGGTGGGGAGAAATCGGCTTCAGGTAATTGCCTAATGGTGCTAGCTTCGAGAAAATACTTCTGCTCGACAGGAAGTATTCAGATAGAATATAAATACAATTGACTGGTGTTTCAATTTCAGTTTTATATTGCTTACAAAATATGTAAAATGTATAAAAGCCAACCCTACTAAATACAATATGAACTACCCGCTAAATATACGTTTGGCATATCCATCTCATTCTGGTATGACACTTGCCTACATCCTGGCCAAGTATTGTAACATCTATAAAGATAGGAGGATTGGTTGAAATGTTAACTTGGTTATCGATTAGTGGAGGATTGGTTGAAATGCTACCTTGGTTATCGATTAGTGGAGGATTGGTTGAAATGCTACCTTGGTTATCGATCAGTGGAGGATTGGTTGAAATGCTACCTTGGTTATCGATTAGTGGAGGATTGGTTGAAATGCTACCTTGGTTATCGATTAGTATTGTTACCTGTTATTGTTATTGGATTGGTTGAAATGCTACCTTGGTTATCATTAACCTGCTATGCTACCGTGGTTATCGATTAGTATTATTACCTTGGTTATTGATTAGTATTATTGAATCATTATTCAACACATTTTCAACATTTTCGTTAAAAAAATTGCCATAATCTATTTCAGTCAGGCCTGATTAAAATAAAAGCAAAGGTTCGTTGAAGATACCGATTTTGTGCAGTAATCGATTCAAATGAAATTCAGATTAAATTAATATTACAGTTTGTGTTACTATAATATTTTCACTCTATATAGAAGTCAACGAGCAGTTAAATTCACTCGTTCTGAAAAAGATTGGGTAGGACGAGTAAAGGAAAAGACCCGAAAGTAACAAATCCAGTAAAAATTGTGAACAAATACAAAATAAACATTTAAGTTACAGGGAGTGTGTCTACTCACATCGCTTATTTGGGGTTATTGACACTGGTTTATAGAACCTAATTTTGTGAATCGAACCACGCCTTTCATTTTTCCAGATTCACAGCGATTAAACAGTTTGTTTTAGTTTATTTGCGATTTGAAGTGCATGTCAGCATAGCAAATGAAGATCAACATTATCTGTAAATAAGAATCACTATATAGTCGGCTACTACGCTTAAAATTGTATCAGAAAAATGTAACGACTAGTAGCCGAGGCGATTAAGTATTTGTACTGCTTCTCTTCTATGTATAGTCGTACTCAGCATTTTTTCATAAGTTCCGTTCTCGCTCTAATCGGGTAGTCAGCAGCATGCTGTTTATCTCGTATGTTCGTTCTTCGTACTATAGAGATAAGGTACTATAGATACTATAGAGATAAGGTAGCGACGTCAGACGTGACGTCATTCGGGGGCTAACTTCCGACTCAGGCTCAGGTCGGATGTCAGGACGACTTAGTAGGCTCAGGTCGGATGTCAGGACGACTTAGTAGGCTCAGGTCGGATGTCAGGACGACTCAGGCGAGTCGCATGTTTGGCATCGCGTGGTATATTTTTGGGTTGGTACATACTACACTATAATTGGAAGAGTCTAGCCCAGTCAATATTAGACATCGAATGCCGTGCAATGAGTCGTTCAGTTGTGTCTGTAAATAATAAATTTATAAATATTTACAAAATGAACAGTTTTAAAAACGTCACACTAGTTGCTGAGATATTCCAAAGACCCCAGGAACCGGCTGGTAGCAAAAGGTTATTGGGTAGGTAGACCCCAGAGGGCTTACCACTACTAGAAGCATTGATATCGAAATATCGAAGGGGCAAAGGCTCTCACATGGCATAACAAACACGGCGATGGCAGAAGGGACAAATGCTTTACCTCCTTGACAATCGAACAGGAGGCTCATAAAATAAATACATAAATGACAAGCTGTCTCCAGCCAAGTAGCTTTCTGTTCACGAGTCATTTATTTAGAGGAAAGGGCTGAGAGGGAAACTGGGAGTGTTAGGTATTTTAAGAACTCAGACAGCATTTGCACATCCTGTTTTGTAAACTGTTTGGAGGGAAATGGATATTACTTCATTACAAAAATTATCGGACTGCAACCCAATAAAACGACATTTTGACCACCGGCCTTGCGCGCCATATTCGTAGAGGCAAGGGTGCCGCTGCTTCCGTCGTGGGTCCACAAGTGGTCATTCTTCTAATTTCCCCCTGACCTCTCAGCAGGAAGGTCAAAAGTCAGAGCGGAAAATGGCTTAGACAGTGGGACGACAACAAATACAACAAACATTCCAGAGCTTGGCAAAATATAGACGTCTCATAGAAAGCAAGTCGAAAATTTACGAGTTGGAAAGGCCATTTATTACATGATCTCTAGAACTGGTCCATGAACAGAGAGCAAATGGGTCAGACTTATTGAGTCGTTTTTTAAGGATATTTACCAAATGAGACCATTTCAGATGAAATTACACCAATAAAGGTAAGTATGTGCAGGATTTGGTGATTTATCTCCAGTGCATGTCTGTTAGCCAATCCGGCATGTTCACTTCCGAGTCCAGTCGCTAACGTGGCCTTAGCTAACACGCGCAATAGAAAGATCTGAATTTAAGACCGGTCAGGGAACCCAGAAGATCTGAATTTAAGACCGATCAGGGAACCCAGAAGATCTGAATTTAAGACCGATCAGGGAACCCAGAAGATCTGAATTTAAGACCGGTCAGGGAACCCAGAAGATCTGAATTTAAGACCGATCAGGGAACCCAGAAGATCTGAATTTAAGACCGGTCAGGGAACCCAGAAGATCTGAATTTAAGACCGGTCAGAAATGCATGGACGTGTGGTGCTCGAGCTAACGTCATCGAAATCCTTATCTGTTCATATCGGTGGTAACGCCATCGGAATCCTTATCTGTTCATACCGGAGCTAACGCCATCGGAATCCTTATCTGTTCATATTGGTGGTAACGCCATCGGAATCCTTATCTGTTCATATCGGTGGTAACGCCATCGGAATCCTTATCTGTTCATATCGGTGGTAACGCCATCGGAATCCTTATCTGTTCATATCGGTGGTAAGTTTGACAGTACATAGTCATAATATGGAAATCATTTTGTTTTGTTTTGAAGTTGCAACAAAAATAGATATACATATTTAAGCCCTATCCATATATACCGTTTACCAGATCGTGTTAAAACGTCGCACTATCATACTAGGCAAAGTACAATGTGAATTTTAAGTGAGGTGCGAAATGATTTCATGGAACAGTTGCCAAAATTTTATAAAATCAGCCACAGAGGAATAATCATCTTACACTAACGAGTGACAAACATCTTACTTATGACCTTTGCAGAACAAAAGTGAATGGAAAGCCAAATCATGAAAGCCAATGATGAAAGCCAATGACACATTATTTCCCTCACATTTGTGCTTATGTGAGGGAGAATCGAACTTGACCCTGACAAGACTACATACTACAGTGCGTGGCTGCTGTTCTCGTGACACCAGGTTACGGAGACGATGGGTCCCGGTCCCCGGAGAGATCCCCAGTGCCACTGCCGGCATATGGGACATGAAATGGGGTTCCTTTAGCAGGAATAATGTTTCACCACCATCAGATGTGACCCGTCAACTCCGCTCCAGCGCTGCCGGGTCAAAGTAGGAGTCAAAGTCGGCATCGGAGTCAAAGCCGCGGCTCCATCTAGTGTGAGTCGGTTTCGGAGTCGACTCGGCACCATCCACCGGGACTATTGGAGCCGGAGTCAGAATCAGAGTCGGAGTCGGAGTCGGGTCAGGTTCGACTCCGCGGCCCCAGGGCCTGTGCCGGCATCCTGTGCCGCCGCTGACTCACCAGTCACCACACCAGGATACCACACTGACTCACCAATCACCACACCAGGATACCACACTGACTCACCAATCACCACACCAGGATACCACACTGACTCACCAATCACCACACCAGGGTACCACACTGACTCACCAATCACCACACCAAAGTTCCACACTGACTCACCAATCACCACACCAGGGTACCACACTGACTCACCAATCACCACACCAGGATACCACACTGACTCACCAATCACCACACCAGGATACCACACTGACTCACCAATCACCACACCAAGGTACCACACTGACTCACCAATCACCACACCAGGGTACCACACTGACTCACCAATCACCACACCAAGGTACCACACTGACTCACCAATCACCACACCAGGATACCACACTGACTCACCAATCACCACACCAGGATACCACACTGACTCACCAATCACCACACCAGGATACCACACTGACTCACCAATCACCACACCAAGGTACCACACTGACTCACCAATCACCACACCAGGGTACCACACTGACTCACCAATCACCACACCAAGGTACCACACTGACTCACCAATCACCACACCAGGGTACCACACTGACTCACCAATCACCACACCAGGGTACCACACTGACTCACCAATCACCACACCAGGGTACCACACTGACTCACCAATCGCCACACCAAAGTACCACACTGACTCACCAATCACCACACCAGGGTACCACACTGACTCACCAATCACCACACCAGGGTACCACACTGACTCACCAATCGCCACACCAAAGTACCACACTGACTCACCAATCACCACACCAAGGTACCACACTGACTCACCAATCACCACACCAGGGTACCACACTGACTCACCAATCACCACATCAGGGTACCACACTGACTCACCAATCACCACACCAGGGTACCACACTGACTCACCAATCACCACACCAGGGTACCACACTGACTCACCAATCACCACACCAGGGTACCACACTGACTCACCAATCACCACACCAGGGTACCACACTGACTCACCAATCACCACACCAGGGTACCACACTGACTCACCAATCACCACACCAGGGTACCACACTGACTCACCAATCACCACATCAGGGTACCACACTGACTCACCAATCACCACATCAGGATACCACACTGACTCACCAATCACCTCACCAGGATACCACACTGACTCACCAATCACCACACCAAGGTACCACACTGACTCACCAATCACCACACCAGGGTACCACACTGACTCACCAATCACCACACCGGGGTACCACACTGACTCACCAATCACCACACCAGGGTACCACACTGACTCACCAATCACCACACCAGGGTACCACACTGACTCACCAATCACCACACCAGGGTACCACACTGACTCACCAATCACCACACCAGGATACCACACTGACTCACCAATCACCACACCAGGGTACCACACTGACTCACCAATCACCACACCAAGGTACCACACTGACTCACCAGTCACCACACCAGGGTACCACACTGACTCACCAATCACCACACCAGGGTACCACACTGACTCACCAATCACCACACCAGGGTACCACACTGACTCACCAATCACCACACCAGGGTACCACACTGACTTACCAATCACCACACCAGGATACCACACTGACTCACCAATCACCACATCAGGGTACCACACTGACTCACCAATCACCACACCAGGGTACCACACTGACTCACCAATCACCACACCAGGGTACCACACTGACTCACCAATCACCACACCAGGGTACCACACTGACTCACCAATCACCTCACCAAGGTACCACACTGACTCACCAATCACCACACCAGGGTACCACACTGACTCACCAATCACCACACCAGGGTACCACACTGACTCACCAATCACCTCACCAGGATACCACACTGACTCACCAATCACCACACCAGGGTACCACACTGACTCACCAATCACCACACCAGGGTACCACACTGACTCACCAATCACCACACCAGGGTACCACACTGACTCACCAATCACCACACCAGGATACCACACTGACTCACCAATCACCACACCAGGGTACCACACTGACTCACCAATCACCACACCAGGGTACCACACTGACTCACCAATCACCACACCAGGGTACCACACTGACTCACCAATCACCACACCAGGGTACCACACTGACTCACCAATCACCACACCAGGGTACCACACTGACTCACCAATCACCTCACCAGGATACCACACTGACTCACCAATCACCACACCGGGGTACCACACTGACTCACCAATCACCACACCAGGGTACCACACTGACTCACCAATCACCACATCAGGGTACCACACTGACTCACCAATCACCACACCAGGGTACCACACTGACTCACCAATCACCACACCAGGGTACCACACTGACTCACCAATCACCACACCAGGGTACCACACTGACTCACCAATCTGTCATTTTAGCCCTCATCGTTTTGTCCGTGCTGTTCTGAATGTGCCTCGCCCGCGTTTTAAGCCAAGTGTCATTACGTGTAGGTCCTTCAGACGGTTTGATCTCGTAGGTTTTGAAGATGCGCTTATGGCAACCGACTGGTCTCCTGTATTTTCTGCCGCAAATGTCGCTGATGCCTGGTCCGCCTTTCTCGAGGGAATGACCCCTATTGTCTCATGCTATGCACCAGTGAAGTCCTTTACTGTACGTAACCCGACCGCCCCTCCGATGTCCGACAGTACCCGTATTTTGATTATGCAGCGAGCCATAGCTCTGAGAGTGTATGGTCATGGCTCAGATCAGTACCGCTCAGCAAATCGCCTTGCTAGAGCTGCGTTCAGGGCTGACAAGCGCCGGTACGTGGGCGACCGCATTCTCGAGCAGGGGAGAGCTAGTTGCTGGAAATCCGCCCGAGACTTATTGGGTAGCAAGAGGTCGAATGCCCAGGTGTTACCATCTACCTCGCATGACGACATGAACGCATTTTTTGTTAATGTCGGTCCGACCGCGTGGCGGCCGAGCTGGAGGCGCAAGGTCCACCTCCCTCTCTCCCCACTCGTTTGCCGAGAGTGGGAGCTTGTTACTTTTCACTGCATCCAATCAGTATGAGTGCCCTACACCGCATCGTCTTTAGTATGCGGAACTCCCCGGCTCGTGGTGCTGACGGCCTCTGCATCCGTATCCTGAAGCTCGCCTTCAATTCCATCGGCCACGTCCTTCTCTTCCTCATCAACTCCTGCATCACGACCAACGACGTGCCTACCTCCTGGAAACACTCCCTTGTGTATCCAATCCATAAATCCGGCAATCCTTCTGATCCTTCCAACTTCCGCCCAATTTCAATACTTCCGGTCATAGCCAAAATAGTGGAGCGGGCGGTGCAACGCCAGCTCTACTATTACCTTTCATCCAACCATCTCCTTGCTCCTACCCAGCACGGTTTCCGCCCGCGGCACTCTACGGAGACGGCGCTCACTTGTATCACTGACCACATGCTCTCGGCTGTCGACTCTGGTAAAATTGCTTTGCTTTGTTTGATTGACTTAAGCAAATGTTTTGACGTCATTCACCATGGAAAACTGTTAGTCAAACTTCAGGCTCTCGGCATAGACACTTTGTGGTTCCAAAATTACTTGCACGGTCACACTCAGAGTGTTAGCTTCCCTGGCTCTGATGGCAAGATTGTAACGTCCACTCCGCGTGATATAAATCAAGGGGTCTTTCAGGGCTCATCGCTCGGACCCATTCTCTTCAGCGCGTTTGCAAATGACTTGAGTCTTCATGCGGCTGATGCGATTGTGGTGCAATATGCCGATGATACTCAAGTCATGATTTCGGAACCAAAATCTTGTATGCCAGCGCTTATCGCCCGCATGGAGTCGGCTCTCGCTTCTCTTGGGGACTACTTTCATTGCAATGGGCTTAAAGTTAACGTAAGGAAGTTCGAACTCCTTACCATCGGATCACGACAAAATTTGCGCTCACTTCCTCAGTTTACTATCAAGTTCCGTGACACTTACCTGGTACCTCACTCAGAGGCACGCAACTTGGGTGTCATTTTTGATCAGCACCTCACCTGGGACGCTCATGTGTCAGCCCTCTGCCGTAAGTGCTGCGGTATCCTTGTCAGTCTATCCCATATCCGTCACTACCTCCCGTCACAAATACTTCCCGAAATCGTCACCGCCCTAGTGTTCTCTCACATTCGTTACTGTTTGGTCGTGTACGGAAACGGCTCTGCCAAAAACCTGCATCGCATTCAAAAACTCATCAACTTTGCAGCGCGAGTCGTTTCCGGAAAACGCAAGTTTGACCACATTTCGGAGGTGCGGGAAGCACTGGGGTGGCTCGATGCTCCCGACCTCTTCCTTTATCAAACCCTCTGTCTTCTCCACAAAGTCCGCAGCACCGCTGAGCCGGAGAGTCTCGCCGGTCTATTTTCTCACAACTGTGAGAGACCGGCGCACTCTCGAACGACCCGACAGGACCACTACCTATCTCTTCCTCGGGTCAGGACAGAGGCCGGAAAGAGGCGCTTTGCCTACCGCGCTGCGCGCAATATGAACGGTCTGCCACGCGACTTCGAGTGCATGTCTGCTGGCAAGTTCATGAGAGAGCTGAAGCGTAGCCTGGAGCCAGGGCGCCATACCTGACGTGACATGCGAGGTGCACTGAGTTTTATGCGTGTGTGGAAGTGTGAAAGTGCATGCTGATGTGTTTTGTATTGTACCCTGTGTAACCTGCCAACATGACAAACAACTGTAAAAACCTCATTCGTGTGGATAGTTCATGTTTTAATACATACATACATACATCACCTCACCAGGATACCACACTGACTCACCAATCACCACACCGGGGTACCACACTGACTCACCAATCACCACACCAGGGTACCACACTGACTCACCAATCACCACACCAAGGTACCACACTGACTCACCAATCACCACACCAGGGTACAACACTGACTCACCAATCACCACACCAGGGTACCACACTGACTCACCAATCACCACACCAGGGTACCACACTGACTCACCAATCACCACACCAGGGTACCACACTGACTCACCAATCACCACACCAGGGTACCACACTGACTCACCAATCACCACACCAGGGTACCACACTGACTCACCAATCACCACATCAGGGTACCACACTGACTCACCAATCACCACACCAGGGTACCACACTGACTCACCAGTCACCACACCAGGGTACCACACTGACTCACCAATCACCACATCAGGGTACCACACTGACTCACCAATCACCACACCAGGGTACCACACTGACTCACCAATCACCACACCAGGGTACCACACTGACTCACCAATCACCACACCAGGGTACCACACTGACTCACCAATCACCACACCAAAGTACCACACTGACTCACCAATCACCACACCAGGGTACCACACTGACTCACCAATCACCACACCAAAGTACCACACTGACTCACCAATCACCACACCAGGATACCACACTGACTCGCCAATCACCACACCAGGGTACCACACTGACTCACCAATCACCACACCAAGGTACCACACTGACTCACCAATCACCACACCAGGATACCACACTGACTCACCAATCACCACACCAGGGTACCACACTGACTCACCAATCACCACACCAGGATACCACACTGACTCACCAATCACCACACCAGGGTACCACACTGACTCACCAATCACCACACCAGGATACCACACTGACTCACCAATCACCACACCAGGGTATCGCACTGACTCACCAATCACCACACCAGGATACCACACTGACTCACCAATCACCACACCAGGATACCACACTGACTCACCAATCACCACACCAGGGTACCACACTGACTCACCAATCACCACACCAGGGTACCACACTGACTCACCAATCACCACACCAGGATACCACACTGACTCACCAATCACCACACCAGGGTACCACACTGACTCACCAGTCACCACACCAGGATACCACACTGACTCACCAATCACCACACCAGGGTATCGCTGCGGGAAACACACCACGACTCAGCGAGATAGCGGGCAGTACCTGGAGACACCCTCTCTCAGCCTGCGGGCCGATCCGCCTCCCAGCGTTTGACAGGCCGACGGAGAGTGGTGAGACACATAGCTCCGCGCGCCCCATGGATCCATGGCTCCAAGCTCTCCGAGAGAACCACACAGGCCCGAACCGACGCATCTTGCGGCCGGCACATCACACAGGCCCATGTCACAGCCAGTGGGAGACCCTGCACTGCATCCAGATCGCCCCACTATGTCGGGGTCGGAACCCTGCACAGCGCCAGGTCACGGCACAGCTCGATGTCACAGTCCCCGACTAACCACTGCTGTCACGAGCGGCCGCCGCCGCCGCCGCCACCGGGGGCTGTTCGTGCCTCCGTGACAGTTTGGCCGGAACGTGTCCGGCGGCGGCGCGTGCCTGTCGTGGCTCTCGTCACATCTCGGGCAGAGCCGGGTGGTGTCGCATTAGACGGGCGCGGCCGTGCGTGAGGCCAGCGGCACGTCGCTGGCCCCGCCGTGAGCCTGGGTCAAACCGCCGACTTACCTCTTCAGCACGAATCCTCGCCGAGCCGCCACTAATCTGGGCCGGTTTTAATTAGGCACTTCTGGCCGGCGGAACCGCCGGGCGATTGGCACGCAGCACGTGAGCACACAAAGCGAGGAGCTGGCGCGGCCTCCCGCACGTCCGCCGGCATACGGCCCACGGATTTGCGACGGCGCGGGGGCGGGACCGGCGGCGGCGGAGCGGCGGATTGGTGGACACCGACCGGGGCGGGGCTAAACTCTGACGAAACGCCAATGACAGGCGAGGACCGGCAGGTGACGCCCAATGGAGCTGACTGAGAGCGGGCGCGGCGCGACATACCAGCGGCGGTCCAGCCGAGTTTACTACCTGGGTCGCAGGGCCGGCCGCCGCCGCGCAGCTACAGTTCGTCACACCACGGCTGCCGAGTTTATGGCAGCAGCGTGCACAAAGGCCTGAACGGCCCGGCCATTCCGACAGCCGGGATTGCAGTGCACCCCATACACTCCGGGGATTTATGGACTCATCGACGGGCTACTGGCCATTCAAGCTCGGAGTATCGTATTTCCCAACCAAGCTGCTCACCTCTCCGGCGCCCTCGCTGCTACGTGAAGCTCGGGTTCAGCTGTTCAAATGTGGTGATGTGATATGACGTAGAGTCGAAATTAGCAGCCTTGTTGCGCACAAAAGCAAATTTGCTATCAATTTACAATTACGGAGTTGAAATCGGCGATTGCATCTTCGGGAAACACACATCAGCCAGACCAGACTAATTACATCACGTCTTCTTCCGTCACCTTTCAGAGTTCAGACAGAGCTCTGCCCCCCTTATCTTACACACTGTCAATGATCTTTGGCAAAAACATATATTCCCAGAAAGTTGGAGAGAAAGTGTTGTCATTGCGCTGCCAAAACCAGGTAAAATAGAAGTGATCCAAACAACTACCGTCCAATTGTTTTTTTTTAAAATAAATTTAGTCCGAATGTTTTTTAATGGATGGATTTCCGAGGTCAGGTCCCACGCTATGCATGACTTGTTGCGCAGGCCCTGACCCCACCACCCGATCAAGCAATTCCTGGCGTCTGGCAGAATTTAGAAGCGAAAGTTGTACGTGTCCGACATACCTGGACACGGTCCGCCCGCCCTCTGACGTCACCTGACCTTGAGTGCGACCGCTGCCACTGGCCACAGGTCATCCCAGTCAGGGGCAAATAGCGAGCGTCGAAGCGACTCGAACCCGGGCTGCCACTACCGGGTGAGGTCAGAAGTCCAGCGCTCTCCCAACAGGGGCGGACAAACTGTTTGGGAAAATCTCTGGAAAGAATGGTAAATATACTTTCGATAGAAATTGTATCAAGCTATCAAATGCTGTTTTCCGCTTGTCGCTACGTAGCGTAGTCTTCGAGATCTCACGGGGGGGACGGAAATCAACCCCCTCCTGCAGTTCGTGTTCGGTGCAAACCTCCTGCAGTGTGCGGGTTAAGATCAGCCACGCCAAAGTTGGGGAGGGGGCCCACTCGGTCCCGAAGTTGGGGGGGGGGGGCGCCCCCTCTTCCCCCCTGTTCCTGGCCCTATGCTAGTTAATTTTCCAAATAACTGCCCAATCAGTTAGTTTGCAACGTAACTAGTTATTTCGCAAAATAACGGATGTCGCATATTAACTGTAACATATATAAATTGGAAGCCTGTCACCTGTGTGCTGTATTTTGTAAAATACAAATGCTTGCAGTACTTCTTGCAATATTATTTATGTTTTCTTAGCTTCAAAAAGAAAGGATACCTACGAACCTTGGATGCAGCTTCCAAGGTAGGTAGCACAAGGTGTTGCTAACGGAGTTATATTTGTCATATTTAACTGCAGTTCATTGCTGTATTTATTCGCCCGAGAGGCAATCGTCAAACACATTCTTCTTTCGCAAGGACCAGTGTAATTGTAATGAATTATGGGCAAAATATTAATGGCTGTGCGCGAAGCGTGGTCTGGCGATTGCTTGATCTGTGAATATTACGTCAGTGACAATTCCATTATTCAAATGAGAAGAGGCGGCAGTTGGAATGTGTGCTTCGACTTGTAAGGCAGATATGGGTGACGTCTTCATGGCTCCTAAAGCAATCATGAGGAAATAGTTTTGAACTATTTCAAGTGACTTCAATATTCCCTCTTTCCTCTTGCATACATTATTGCGCCGTATCCTATTATTGGAAGCACTATTGCTTTGCAAAATTTCAGCAATGTGGCGCGACCGGCACTACATTCTGAACTTGTCAAGCATCTAAATGGGTTGTCTTCTATGCATTTTGTTATGTATTTAATATAATAACCCATGGATACATTTCTGTATAATACAACACCGAGGAGTTTAAAGTGAGTCACATACGGAATAGTGTTGTAAATATGAATATGTAGGTATTGACGGGTTGACGGGTTGACCGGTTGACGGGTTAACATTACTTCACTATCTACTAAATATGATTTTTTCCGCAGATAATTTCAAACCATAGCTTCTAGACCAACTCTCCAAGTTTAATAGACAATAGACGACATGCCTGCAGACGAGAAATGGATGTGTCGCAATCATCATCAGTACAGCATAACGCACAAAGAGCGGCAAAAAAGCAAAACGAAACTCCTTACACGGTGTCGTGGAAGAGATTATCAATGAATACATTAAAAAGCAATGTCGACAAACAGAGCACCTGAGCCAGTCCGGTTTCCAGTTGAATGACGTTAGAATAAATTTACCTGCAACTAGCTCGAATTCGCCTCGTTCCGGAGATAAAAATACGTAAATAGTGAGCCATGTGACCTCGCACACCGGGTTTGTGAAGCTTGTGTATTAATGATGGTCTGTGAAACCCATCATATGCCTTCTTGATATCCAAAAATACTGCAGCTGTGTGCCATTTTGTAAATCCTTTCCGGATATCCGTTTCCAATATAATAAGATGATCGATTGGGCTGTGGTTCTTCCGGAAACCGAATTGATATTGTGAGAACATTTTTTCTCTCTCAAATGTGTAGGATAATATTTTAGCTACCATTCTTATTTTTTTTGTATATTTTTTTTTAAGTCAGGTCAAAATTGAGGTCACCAGAGGTCATCAAAGGTCAAATTTCTAGTTTTTTTCCTGTTTTAGGACTTCGCTCCAGAAATTCCCATATATCTCGGCAACTATGCTAGTTAGAAGCAAACTAAAAAAAGCATTCGCCAACCATTGAAATTTGCAATCGACGGGGTGTCCTCAAATTTGATCTTAAGTCAATATTTGAGGCTCCAGAGGCCAAAAAAAGTTTTGTTTGTTTATTTTTTACAAATTCGTTTCTCGCTATTAACTTTTTACTTAATACAGATAACGGAAAACTGTTTACGCCATTGTGTTTATCTCGTCAAGGCGCTTTGCATGATTTGCATGGTTACCTTGTTAAGTTAACTTAAAATTTTGACCTCAGGTCAAGGTCAAGTAGTAACCCAAGTAGGGCATGTAGCATATGGGAAGACGTGTCTCAACGAGACAAACACATTGTTGTCTGTTTTACTTCTCATCTTCATTATGTCGGGATTATTGACAAAAAAGTGCTGGTGATATCGGATGACCTCAAATGACCCCATAGGGGTCACTGAACCAAACTTACACTTTGATCATCAAGAATATCCTATAATAACATGATCCATAGGTAATTTGACTAATATCATGCATATCCTTGAAATAGGAAACATTTGTATATTTCCCCCATTGACTTAGTATGGGAGGTTGCGAAATTGACCTGACCGTAGGTCACCGCTATACAAATTCTGAGATAAAGAAATTGTAAGTACTGATGCCCTCATGACATCCTGTAAGTGTCAAACTGATCTGTGAAAAACTATGGCTTTGGCACAACTGCAAACATTTTTGGAGGTGGGGTCACTTGACCTGGTCTGGTGACATGACCGGAGATGACCCGAGGATATTTTGTTTTTCAAAGTGTGCGCAATTGATGTCCTAACAGGTATGCCAAAACCCGGCGGCGCTGCAAGCCGCCGTTTTTTCGCTATCTGCGAAAAACCTGAGGGGGAGGGGGGGGGATGGAGGGCGGAAATCAACCCCCTGCAGTGCGTGTGTTAACGAGAGTTTATTTGTAATATAAGACATCGAAAATGTGAGTTTATTTTGCAAAATTCTGCAAACATCACATTTTTACTCATGTTTACCTTAATTTTTCCCTTTGTCAGCGAGGTTCTGTATAAGAAGCCTGATGCGAAAAACCAGGTGTGTGGCCACCGCGGGGGGGGGAGGGGTGCGGGCCCGCAGGATCGCTTGCCCTCCCCCCAGATTAGCATGATTTTAACATCAGTCCTATGGAAGTGGGGGGCAAACCTGGCTGCCGCCCTCACACACACACATAATTTTGTGGCGACGCCCCTGCGAGAACAAACAAAAATGGTAGCGTTCATGGCAGAAGCGTTCCCAAAGAAGCTGGTGGAGCAAATTGTGAAATTCAGAGCTGGATGATTCCATTTTTGCAACTTGTTGAGTTCCTAGCTGTAAAATATCTAGTTTTAACGTTAAAATGACTTCAAATTGAGCACGTGTTGTGTCAAATACAACGTTGGTGGGGCAATAATTGCCTTACCATCTTTGTCTGCTTGACGCGGCATTGTTCAAGGACGGACCCAGAACGACAAAAAAAAGTGGTTTAGGAGTCAAATCTAACAAAGTAATCTGAGGGGCCCTTTGTCGGTCTTAGGGGGCCTCAGTCGGCCTGAGGGGCCTCGGTCGGCCTGGAGGGTAACTCGGTCGGGCTGAGGGGCCCTCGGTAGACTTGAAGGGGCCCTCGGTAGACTTGAGGGGCCCTTGGTCGGCTTGAGTGAACCTTGGTCGGCTTCAGGGGCAGCATGAAGAGTCCTTGTTTGGCCTCAGGGCCAATCGGTCGTCTTGAAAGGGTTTTTGAACTGAGAGCCCGTCTGTCGGCCTGAGTGGCCTTCGGTATGCATGCGAGAACCTCGGCCGGCGTGAAGGGGCCCTGAGTGGGCCTGAGGGACCCTCGGTTGGCCTGAGTGGCTCTCGTTTGGCCTGAGGGGACCCGGTCAGCTTGAGGGGGACTCAGTGGGCCTGAGGAACCCTCAGTCGGCCTGAGTGGATCTCGTTCGGCCTGAGGGGACCTCGGCCAGCTTGAAGGAGCTTTTTCGGTCTGAGGGGCCCTTGGTCGGCCTGAGAGGCTCTCGGGCGGCCTGAAGGGGCCCTCGGTTTACCTGAGGTGGTCTCTTGACGGCCTTAGGGGGCTCTCAGTCGGTATGAAGGGCCCTCGGTCGGCTTGAGGAGCCCTTGGTCAACTTGAGGAGGCCCTTTTTCGGCCTGAGGAGTGCCTTCGGTCAGTTTGAGGAGGCCCTCGGTCGGCCTGAGGGGCTCTTAATTGGCCTGTAGGGGTCTCTAGTGTGTCTGTGGGACACTTCTGCCGGCCTTAGGGGGCTTTCGGTCCACTTGAGGGGGTAATCGGTCGGCTCGAGTGGCTCTTGCCAGGCCTGAGCGGGCCACAGTCTGGTCTAAGAAGGCCATTGTCTAGGCCGGAAAGAGCCCGGCGGTTTCAGAGGGGCCTCAGTTGGTTCGAGACGGTATTTCCAGGCCTTGGAGCCTTAGGTTCCTTGTCGTTCTGAAATGACCTTTGTCAGGCCTAAAAGGGCCCTATGCCTGTCTGAGAGGTCCGTTTGCCAGTCAGAAAGGATCCTCAATCGTCCCAGGGGAGGGGTCGCTTTTCCGGCCTAAGAGAGCTCTAAGTCCCTAAGAGAGGACCCTCCGCTTCTTTGAGAGGACTGTCGGTCGACCAGAGATGACCACCGTCCGGTCTGATAGGGCCTTACGCTTGTCTAAGAGGGCCTTTGCCATACCTAAGAGCTGTGCCAGTCTGAGAGAGCTCTCGGTCATTCTGGAGAGCCTTTAGCCGAGCTGAGAGAGCCATTGGTCGGTCGGAAGCAGTCTTGCAGACTCGGAGTCGGAATTTGAGTGTATTGGAGTGGGTATTTTTTCCTGAGTTGGAGTCTGTTAAATTATGCCGACTCCGGCTGTCATGTGAGGATTATGTATGGACTACGTGTTTTTAGATGTATTTTTAATTGGCCTCCGATGGTGATAATTTAACATTTTATGGATTCTAAATTTTGTTGCTGTCCTTTAAAAAAAAAACGAAAGAAAATATGACCGAAAGATCAATTTCACTTAACTAGTAATTTGTCAATTGTATGTGCTGAAAGATAGAAATTGAGTTATTTTTACAGATATTTTGTACTGTATGAAACGGACGAAACGGCTTCATAATTGTAATAATTGTAATAGTTTAATAGTAAACATATTATATAATAATTATGCTTTATAACTTTATATATATTATATATGTAGACATTTAGTTTCAATTTGAGCATTCGGCCGTTGCCCCCCCCCCCCCCCCCCCCACCGATTTCATAAAGTTCCACCACTGGACGCAACGCAAGTTTAAACAATACTATTTATATAGTATATAGTAAAACAGCATGTTATAAAATTATTATATGATGGAACAGTGTCAGAAATATGATTCAATCTTTACAGCTGAAGCTAATTGATAGAACATAATTTTCACTCCACGTCTATATGTGCCGAACATATTAACAAGGAACGACTTGAATTTTGAAACATCAATATTTCGCTACTGAAAACAGGTCTTGTTTTCTGGTAGCTATTACATTGCAATTGTATGTTACCCTAACTTAATTTCCGGGCTCTAGCAACCCTGATCGTTCGCCACTCTAAATCACGATATATCATCATCATCACCTTTAACTTTCCTTCAAATCCTTCAACCTATGTGTTTAAACTATATGACTACGTGAACTGAATCAGGAACGTAAGCCACGAGGGCCCCCCCCCCCCCCCCCCTCCCCCCGAGTGATCCAGTTTACATTAGATAAAATGGGATTCCGTCAAGCTTTAACCCTCGCCCTACGGGAGCTTTTTCACCTTCGCCCTACGGGGAGGGGGGGCCTGACAAGCCCCCTGTTAACTTCCGAACCAAGCAACTTAGAGCAATACAGTAAGAACCAGCATGTTGTCTGTTATGAGAGGAATCTAACAGTATGCGATTTTTAGGTTTCAGGTCAACGGGTGACCTTCCAGGTCAAGTGAATGACCTCGGATTTACCACGTCCAGAACAGCGATTTTGCTCTTCAGAAAACCTCAAAATTAGAAATTGATAAATGTAAATAAAAAGGCATGTTCCTAGACCAGTTTTGGCTTAGAAATACAGAAAAGGTAATTAGTTGTTCGTATCTTGTCAAAAAAAAGTCAAAAAAAGTTATTAAAAAATACGTCATCAGTTTCTTACACTTAGGGAGCCATCACTCAGTCAAAAATGAAGATATTGCTTTGAAATTTGGTATGGATATTGTCCATGCTCATTTCTCTCACATATATTCCGGTTTTTCTAAAAATCTTTGAACATGTTGATTTTGTGGGGATTTAAAAAAAAACGTTTTTTTTATTTTAAGGGTAAAAAAACAAAGTTTTATAAATCCGAGATTGCCATTTTAAAGAAAATGCCATTTTGTATCTTTGGTGAAATGCGTTTGCAATTTCCTTTAAAACGTTGTTTTCTACAATTGTACAAATATTTATCGTTCTTCCACCAACATGACGTCATCAAAACATGATTATCTCCCAAACTACTTAACCAATTTCAATTAAATGTTTACAGCTATAAATGTTTACAGCTATAAATGTTTACAGCTATAAATGTTTACAGCTATAAATGTTTACAGCTATAAATGTTTACAGCTATAAATGTTTACAGCTATAAATGTTTACAGCTATAAATGTTTACAGCTATAAATGTTTACAGCTATAAATGTTTACAGCTATAAATGTTTACAGCTATAAATGTTTACGTATAATTGTTGTAAACTCAGCTACTGAGAATTGCAGTAAGATGCGCCGCATTTATAAAAAGTTATTCAAGAAAACCCTCAGGGGGGCCTGTGAGGCTCCCTCTCCCGTAGGGCGAGGGTTGACATTACCTCTATGGGCAGTGCATGGAAAGAATCGGGTTCGAAATATGTCCGACTGCACCCCCCCCCCCCCCCCCCCCTGACAGTTGAAAAGGTTCATGGCCCCTCCCTGAGCAAAATCCTGGCTACGTGCCTGAACTGAATTGATCGAAGTCTTGCCCCCCCCCCCCCCATGTAAAAAAAAAATGAAATCCGCCACCACTGGTTGGTGCCAACCCTGCCCGATTTTATCTCGTTGATACCTGCCATGTTTTGCAGACTGGTTTGTAAGGTCATCTTACATCAAGTGGACTTATGATCATTTTTGCCATTTTCAACTGATGTTGCACAAATGTGCACACATTTTGGGACACTGCGCCCATGTTGTTATGATAGTATGCTACAGGGAATCATGTCATGATTTCTCCTGTTTTTTCTTTTCTTCTTCTCAGCTTCTTCAACCATCGCGTGCCCAACACTTCCCTGAACCAGGCCCATCACCAGGTGCAGTGCCAGGCCTGTCTTCTACCTCGAAAAGGACAGCCCAACAGCCTCCTACTCCTTCTGCGCCCCCTGCTGTCCGACCCAGACCCGATGTTGGCTGCTGTCTTACATTTTGGCACCGTGCTTATCGTGTGCGATATGGTGTTATAGCCAGCTTTTTTCGACCAGCTCATGTACCTGCGGATTGTGAGAGACTGTAGTGTGTATGTTTATTAAATAAAACCGACGCTTACCATATGAACTGTGTTCGTGCGGCGCCGTGGATGACACATCTATATTAGCATGCAGTTTTCAGGCGACAGATCGCTCAACGTAAACAAGCACAGAATTTGACCATATGTATTCAACTGAATGATACAAGCTCGACAGATTTGGTTCTCCAGACAACCATCACCCGCTTCTCTCCGGCTCGAATCTCGATGGCGCATCACAATTACAACTATACAGGCTGCATAATTGTGCTATAAGCGTTTGCTGATTTACTCAATTTCTGAACTGGCAGTGTTGAACAGATACATAAGCTCGTGTGTTGACCTGGCGGGCGCTGGAGAGTGAGGCAGCGCACACCTCGACAATGCAAAATCGTCAACGGTTTTAGCCAACTGAACAATCCCAAAGGCAGAAAACTGAACTAAATCACAGTTTGAACATTAGTCTAATACAGGGGCGCAGCCAGACCTTCGGCAAGGGAGGGGCACGGCATCCCCAGAGGGCCCCCTCGGCCAAAGGGCCCCCCCCCCCAAAAAAAAAAAACGCGAAATGGTATCTCCTCGGATTTATGCCTCTATATTTTGCAGGGGTCCTAAATTATCGCAAAAAAAAAACGTCGGACAGACCCATGTTGAACAGACCCCATGCGTAGATTGACTGATAAGTACGTAGTCTGATACAAAATAATGTGCGGCAACTGACTCCCTTTGGCACCATGTGAAGTATTAACACGCGCACCGACGTGGGGTGCGGATATCCGCCCATCAGAGGTTTTCGTAAATATTGGGAAAACGGCGGTGTGTAGTGCCACCAAACTTAGCATAGCTCTTTGGGCATCAATTATCCACATTTTGTGCAATTTTGTATCTCGAGTCATCTCAGGTCAGGTCAACAGGTCCTGTTAAGTGAACCCACCTCCAAGCAAGTTTTTGAAAGTTAAGTGACCCCGCCTCCAAGCAAGTTTTTGAAAGTCGTGCCAAAGCCACAGTGATTGACCGAGCGGTTTCAAACTCACATGACTTAATAAGGTCATAAGTACCTACAATTCGTTGATCTTGGATTTCTAATATCGGTGACCTAAGGTCAGATCCAGGGGCGCAGACAGACCTTCGTCAAGGGAGGGGGGAGGGAGGCACAGCATCCCGAGGGGCCCCTTCGATCAAAACCATCCCCCCCAAAAAAAATGGCGTAAAATGACATATCCTCGGATTTGGGTCACTATATTTTGCCGGGCCCCCAAATAGTCGCAACAAAAAAACGTCAGACAGGCCCATGTCGAACAGAACCTATGCGTAGATTGACTGATAAGTTCTTAGTCTGATCAAACAAAAAATGCGGCAACTGATCCCTGTTGGCACCATGATGTGAAGTATTAACACGCGCACTGACTTGGGGGGGGGGCGGATATCCGTCCCCTGATATCCGCCCCCCAAGTTTTCGTAAATATTGTAAAACGTCGACACGCAGCGCCGCTAAACTTGGCGTAACTCTTTGGGGAACAATCACCCAAATTGTGTGCCATTCTTTATCTCGAGTCATCTCAGGTCAGGTCAACAAGTCACGTTCAGTGATCCCACCTCCAAGCAAGTTTTTGAAAGTTTGTGGTCGTGCCAAAGTGATCGACCGAGCGGTTTGAAACTAACAGGATTCATTTAGGCCATAGCCCATAAGTACCTATAATTCGTATATCTCGAATTTGTAATATTGGTGACCGAAGGTCAATTCGATTGGTAAACTTCCATTATAAGTAAATGGAGAAAATAAAAACACGTAGAAATCCACAAAAAAAACGCTTAAATTTGACCAGTTTTCACCAGGTGTCTACACCATTCTTGTGCCAAATGCAAAGATCCAAGTCACATTTGTATTATGTGACCTCTACGAGGTCAACTGAGGTGACCCAAAAGGTTACGTGTTTTTTATTCAATAACTCTTTGCCAAATGAAGGTAGAGTAATGGAGTTATCAACAATGTGCTTCGCTCGTCGAGACACGTTGATTGGTGTAAAATTTGAACTTGATCTGCCTTGACCTGAGCACAGGACATGCCAATTTTCAAATATGACCTAACTAGATCATGATCATCCGATATACCATTCGATGTCTCGACAGAGAAACACAATGGTAAAAACGGTAAGTATCACTCTAGCATGCGTATCTCAAACGTTATTCTCTAAAAACAATTCTGCTATTTTGAGAATATTTCACGTTCGATGGCCTTCCCTGAGCTAGCTATTGACCCGAGATCAAATCTGATGAAGCCTGAGTGACAACAAATTAAATTATCTTTCGCACTGGCGGATCCAGCCTCTCTCCGTGGGGGCATCTTTTTGTGGCAAAAAGGTACCCCCATTTTCCCCGCAGATTTGGGCCGGTCGCCTTACTTTGGTATTCGAGCTAAGAAATTCACTTTTCAAATTCACAAAAAAAAATGATTTTTTTTCTCCGAAAAAAAGGTTTTCCTATTTTGGACGGTCAAAAACACAAAATTTCGAATATTCCAGATAGCCATTTTGAAGAAAATGTCATTTATTTTCTTTTGACGTTTCTATTTGCAATTTGCTTCAAAACTCTATTTTCTACGATTGTTCAAACATTTATCGTTTTTCCTGCCAAAAATGGCATGACATGGCGTCATTAAAACGTCATTATTTCCCACAATACTGCATCAATTTAATTGGACTTTGGGTGAGAAGGCGTAAAATTGATGCAGCAAAATGTACTGAAAGTTTGACGTTGATATCTATTATAGTTTTGAAATTAATGAGAAAATCCGGGAAGGGGGGGCTGATTCTGCCCCCCCCCCCCCCCCCCCCCCCCCCCCCCTCCCCAGCGGGGTGCGGGTTAAGTGTCACCGGGGCTGCTTGAATTGCATCAGGTGCCCTGTTTTGTCTATCATTGAAAGAAAGGGATACATACAAACTTCAAATTCAATCACTCGAGAGAAGAATAAAACTTCTGTTTTCATGAAGTTTTCTCCTATCATCATTGTTTTTCACGTTCAGTGCAGGGAACGTGCGGGGGGGGGGCATACTTGTATTGAATACCCCTATAAGATTCCTGTGGAAGGGGGAGGGTATTTATCCCTGATGCCCCCCTGGATCCGCCAGTGCCAGCAATAACCACCAAGGAGAGCCTCTGCCAGGCACTTACCTAATGAAATTAATTTTCCAATTCTCCAAATTTGTATAAGTAATTACGAAAGTTGGCATGCCGCGAAGCGCCGCGAAATTTTCCGGTTGGGGCTGCTTGAATGGCATCAGGTGCGCTGTTTTCTCTATCATTAAAAAAGGGAGACATACAAACTTCAAATTCAATCACTCGAGAGAAAAATACTTCCGTTTTCATGAAGTTTTCTCATAGGATCATTGTTTTTCACGTTCAGTGCAGGGAACGCGCGGGGAGGGAGGGAGGGGGGGGGCATACTTGTATTGAATGCCCCTCTCAGATTCCTGTGGAGGGGGGGGGGGGGAATTTGTCGCTGATGCCCCTTGGACCCGCCAGTGCCAGCAATTATCGCCAAGGAGAGCCTCTGCCAGACACTTACCCAATGGGATTCATTTTCCCATTTTCCAAATTTGTATAAGCTATTGCAAAAGTTGTAACATGCCGCGAAGCGGCGCGAAATTTTCCGATTTTTGACTGTGGATAGCTGGATTTTGACTGCTGGAAAGACGATTTTACGATAAATTGGGAACGCGCGGGGGGGGGGGGGGGAATACTTGTATTGAATGCCCCCTCCCCCTCCCAGATTCCTGCGGGGGGGGGGGGGGCATTTGCCCCTTATGCCCCCCCCCCCCTGGATCCGCCAGTAATCTTTCGGACGTTTTTTTTTTCTCGCGCGTCGCTACCTCTTTTTGTTCTCGAGATATAGACGGGATTTGGTAAGAACACCCATTTATGGCCTAAATTTTACCTTTGTTGACCTCTGGTGACCTCAATGACCTAAATGACCTGACCTAAAATAATGACTTAGTACATTCATTGGACCTTGTTTGTTTCGAGCTATCTAACCTGTTTCTGTTTGTCGCTATACGTTGCATGACTTTTGAAATATTGTAGGGGCGGGTATCCACCCCCGTCGGTTCGAACTTGGTGCGAACCCCGTCTGTGCGTGGGTTAACCATTTTAGATGCACGCACAAGGCAACTTGAAGGTCCCAGCAGCAACACAATCAATAAGAGGCAACGCAGAACGTCTGGCCCTCAACATTTTACGTTGTCCCGATTGCTCACGTTTGTGACATATTACATTGGAAACACATAAATTCGAGGTAATTCAGTCACTAATGTGTAGACTATGGAGTGCGGAGGGGCTTTACGCGAAACGATCCGTCGTAAGTTTGGAAAGACAACTTCAGAAAATAGCAACGTATAAAACTTCCATTGAAAATGTTAAGCGCTCACGGGATTTGCAAGTAGCTTGTCTTAGTGTATGGCCACTGGCAGATCCAGCAGGGGGGGGGGGGGGGCAAGCTGACATGCCCCAAACCGCCCAAATTCGCCCAAAATTTGACATATTGTCTGGTTTAATAAGACAAATTAACCCGCGCCCGCTGGGGTATTCGGTCGAACACGCTGGGGGGGGGGGGCGGGCGGGGGGGGGGTCAGATTTCTGCCCCTTTGTTATATTCCGAACCAATAACCGCAACCGCAGCGAGACGTGCAAGGCCGTAATTGAAAGCTCTCAATGAGCCGCATCTAACGTTTATGAGACATTTTCAAAATAAGGTCACATCTCAGGACACGGTCAGGTCAAAAGTCAAAATTAAGGTATTTTAGTTTTTGGGCCATATTTTCCATCCAAAGCCTTAGATTGAGACTATTATCGCACAAAGTACTCTCAAAGATATAATACATCTCCCGCATTAGGAAAAAGTGAAATTGTAAGCAAAGGTTAAGGTCAGGTCACAAAAGGTCACAAAAGGTCACTTCAGGTCACAAAAGGTCACCTTTGGCAAGAGGTCTACGAAGGTTATTTTACACGTAGAATTTGATAGTAGCAGCCATTTTCACAACCTGACACCATATATGGTCAAGGTCAGGTCACATAAGGTCAAAATTTGAAATTGATTCATCTAAATAAAAAAGGCATGTCTTTAGTTTTGTCTCAGAAAAAAACAGTGGTGGCATGTATTTGTCTGTATCTGGTCAATAAAAGCAAAAAAAACGTAACTTAAAAAAATGACGTCATGAGTTACTTACGGAGCCATAAGTCAATTAAGATATTGCTTTGAAATTGGGTTTGGGTATCGTCCATACCTGGCTCACTCAGATATATTCCGTTTTTCATATCTTCAAGAAAGAAAAAAATGTGAAAAGTTTTCTGGAAAATTTTATATTTGTATTTTTAGGAGTCAAAACCCAAACTTTCGCAAATCTGAGATAGTAGTTTTGAAGAGAATGCCATTTCCTTTCTTTTGACGTTTTTCATTTACAATCTGCTTCAAAACTCGATTTTCTACGATTTGTAAAACATTTATCGTTTTTCGACCAAAAATGGCGTGACATGACGTCATTAAAACGTCATGATCTCCCAAAGTGCTACATCAATTCCATTGAACTTTTGTAAAAAGACGTAGAATTAATGCAGCATAAGGTACTGTAAGTTGTACGTCGATACCTATCATAGGAGTTGGGCTGAGGGGCCGAGGCCTTCTCCCATTGGGCCGAGGGGCCCTTCGGGCCCCTCGACCCAATGGGGGGGGGGGGGGGGCACGTGCCCCCTGTGCCCCCCCTGGCTGCGCCCCTGGTCTAATAGCACTAGTACCAAATTCATTCACACTGTTCTACGGCAGAAGACGTGACTGTTTGCAGTTTACCATAGCAAAGGAGAATCCGATCCAGAGTATGCTGTCCCTCTGCCAAGCCTGGCTCGGCACAGCGTTCTTCCTCCAGCACCTCAGCTGAGCCTGGCTGCGTAAAGGTAACAATGACCACAAATTGTCAGTATCATATCATGCCTGATTCTGGAGC
Source organism: Chirona hameri (assembly GCA_036785665.1). Classification (NCBI taxonomy): domain Eukaryota; kingdom Metazoa; phylum Arthropoda; class Thecostraca; order Balanomorpha; family Balanidae; genus Chirona; species Chirona hameri. The sequence continues at coordinate 28,644 of JAXIVJ010005619.1, forward strand.
ATGTCAAGTCTGCTTTTACAAAACCGCATGCAAATTATGTGATCATATGTCACTAGTATGACTAGTATGCCTCAATTTCATACAAATTAGGAATGAGCAGGTACTGAATCTGGAATGTGAAATACACTACCTTTGTATACACTACTCAGCAGGTCACAAATGAAGCTTACATATATTTTTAGTATGCATAACAAATATCACAGCATGCAACAAAGATCACTTACTCTGACTCAGAAATGGGATCATCTTGTCGAGAACAAACACATAAATATTCAGTGCAAATCGGCTCACCAAACAAATGCAGCGTAGCGGAAGGCGTTTTCCGGGAATGACGGAGGGCCCATCACAAGCAGCCGTGACGTCACGTAGCGTTAGAATTGGCCTCGGGATTGATCTGCTTCCTTCATGTTTAAAACTGCCAAAAAGTGTCTCTGGTTCCTACTTTGAAAGTGAATTTGTTCTTCAGGGAAGACTTCAGGAAAATAACTGTTCTTCCGTTCGTTGACACAGACAAAAAATCGAATCCATGTGACGTCACAAAAGAAAGTGCTACCAGATAGCGTACCTGTTGTGTATCTTACGGTGTGAATTATAAAACCGGCGGCGCACATAAAGCGTCACTGTTTACCTAATTCCATTCACCATAAAATCGAGAGGTGTGACGGGTTTGTGACGTAAATCTGAAAATGACGTCACGTTGTATAATATATTATTTCATGAATATCTCAACAGTTGGTTCCCGGATTTTATGACCAATTAATAGCCGAATAATTATCTGCGTTCTCTGTTTAGTCATTTTATAGCATTCGCTCGAATCTACCAAGGTCGACACTTCCCTTTAAATTTAAAGACAACTTTCAAGGTGACCTATTCCCTTTAACCCTCGCCCTACGGGAGCTTTTTTCACCTTCGCCCTACGGAGAGGGGGGGGGGCTGACAGGCCCCCTGTTAACTTTTAAACCAAGCAACTTATAGCAATGCGATAAGAACCAGCATGCTGCCTGTCATGAGAGGAATCCAACAGTATGCGATTTTTAGGTTTCAGGTCAATGGGTGACCTTCCAGGTCAAGTGAATGACCTCGGATTTACCACGTCCAGAACAGCGATTTTGCTCTTCAGAAAACCTCAAAATGAGAAATTGATAAATGTAAATAAAAAGGCATGTTCCTAGACCAGTTTTGGCTCCGAGATGCAGAAAAGGTCATTATTTGTTCGTATCTTGTCAAAAAAAAAGTCAAAAAAAAGTTTTTTCTTCAAAATGACGTCATCAGTTTCTTACATTTAGGGAGCCTTCACTCAGTCAAAAATGAAGATATTGCTTTGAAATTTGGTATGGGTATTGTCCATACACAGTTCTCTCACATATATTCCGTTTTTTTAATATCTTTGAATTGTTTTTATTTTGTGGGGATTTTTTCAAAAAAACATATTTATTTATTTTAGGGGTCAAAAACCCAAAATTTTGAAAAACCGAGATTGCCATTTTAAAGAGAATGCCATTTTGTATCTTTGTTGTATTGCGTTTGCAATTTTCTTTGAAACTCTGTTTTCTACGATTTGTCAAATATTTCTAATTTTTATACCAACATGACGTCATCAAAACGTCATTATTTCCCCAATTTCTCAACCAATTTCAACGAAATTTTTCAGCATACGTATAATTGTTTTAAACTCAGCTACCGAAAATTTCAGCAAGATGAACTGCATGTGTAAAAAGTTATTCAAGAAAAACCTCAGGGGGGCGGGGGCCTGTCAGCCCCCCCCCCCCCCCGTAGGGCGAGGGTTAAGCAGGCATGCATTTGATCAGACAGCAGACTCCTGACCTGCCTGCAATGCATAGTTAATCCGTCTATCAAAGAATACCTTCATTTTCAAATAACCAATTCTCACCAGAAGCTTATTGACCATGGTGAACGGAACGGCAAAGAGAGCCACTGAGTCACTGACATTTCACGGCAGAACATTTAACACACCATTTACACTTAATACTTAGCTAGGTGGTGAGCATCTTGAACTAATTCAACTCATGTTCGTTTTTCTGAAAAGAACAAATATTATGAACCGCTTATAGACTGAAGAATATGAAGCAAAACATAATTGAATGTTTCCAGGCACGCAATGGTCCGAATGGCCCGAACTGCATACAACAACAAAACGTAAACTAAACTAATATCCTGTATATGAGTTGCTTGGTCACGAAATCTTGGGTAGTCAAGGTTACACGGGTCTCATAACTTGTTTTTATCCATGTGAGATGCTCATTTACGGATTTGACAATTCAAAGGCGTTTGGAAATGTGGCTTAAAAAGATATATGTATATAGATATACCTCTGAAAACATATAATACAAATGGTATCATTAAGTCGGTCTAAAATGCTACCAATCTTGCCATGCATTTCAATAATTAGTCATGTAATGCGCTCAGCTTTCCAAAATAAAATGTTCTGCCGAGAGAAGATGTGATGCTCCCCGCCTAACCTCAAGTCCTCCCAACTGTAACTCTCTGCTGAAACGGCCGTCCACAGCTGTGCCATCGCACAGTCTAGTTACGGAGCCACTTTTGAGAAGTGACGATCCAACTTTGCCATTTTACCCAGACAGCCGGGCTCATTTGCTCTCCAGTGCTGACTGCCATTTGCATAATGACCGTCCGGCACGTGCGTTTGCATCGGCGCCACTCTTTACTGCGGCTAAAGAATTCCATCCGGGTCTGAAATTATGACAGAATAGGGCGCTCCACTTGACAAGTACTGGGAAACTCTGAACCGGCCGACAGTGAGGAACAGGCTCTTCTCTCAGAAGTCAGCAGCCGGCAGTCGGCAGCCGAGCGGCGCCACAGCCACTCCACACAGAATGCAGAGCGGCTCGTCAACCGACGTACCCCAACCTCACCGCGCGGCGGCACGTGTGCTGCTGCTCCTGTCTGTTTGGTTTTCACCAAACAGACAGGAGCAGCAGCACACGTGCCGCCGCACGGTGAGGTTGGGGTAATTCATCAACAACCCACGCTATGAGCATGAGCACCAAACATCTCTGACGCTGCTTCACATCCGGGGCCATCGAGTAACTCCACTTGAATTAATCCAGAGCCTCTGATTGGGGGGGGGGGGGGGGTAACACGCAGTAACTAATCCAGTCCCTGACACCGTTCCGACCTGAGATCTCAGACCGTGCGCCTGCCTGCCTGCCTGCCTGCCTGCCTGTCTGCGCGTGTGTGTGTGTGTGTCTGGGTGTTGACTTCTGCCTGGTGCGTGCCGTGCGACGTGTTGTGGCCTCCAGCCGTGTGCCGTGCGCGGCTGAGCTGGCTGCGTGCCGTGCCTCCGTGTTGTTCTCCTCGGCTGTGGGACGTGAGCCGCCGCTGTTCTCGGCCTGGGAGGTATGCGCGGGCACGGCCGGTGGCTGGCGCGGCAGCTATTATAAGCACGTGCCTCCGACTGAGACACCGCCCTGCTGTCCAGCAGGCACGAGCGGTGCTGACGCTGTCCGCACTGGCACCGTTCGATTGCGACTAATTAGGGTATGTAGTATGTACTTCTTGCTTGATTAACTTCCACTGAATCTGCAATGTTGTAAATATAAAACAGTTTATGTGCTTACCAGGTCCGCCGACACTGCTAATGCGTGGATATTCATGTTTGTGTCGAAAATTATGTCCCGAGCCCAACTCGAGCTGTTTGCCCAGGTGCTGAAAAGGGATACCTGCAGTCGATGGCAGCGACGACTCATCATCATGGAGATGGAAGGTTCAAACACGAGGCCAACCGTGTCAAACGGCGAGGCAAATACAGCTTTGACTTTAAATTATGCTGCTTGACCTAAAAACACTGGGTCCGGGATCGGGCGATCAGGTGGCACGGGGTCACAACTCACACTCGTATGTCAATTGGCAGGTGTGGGTCGGTGTATTTCCACCCAATAATACACCCTGTTAGCGAAGGAACTCATCTCCGAAATCAATCCGAATAAAAGGTTTAAATATGTTTTGTAGAAGCGCGACAGCAAACGGTGGGCGTGTTTTGGTGACAAGACGGTGTTCTGGTGACAAGACGGTGTTTTGGTGACAAGACGATGTTTTGGTGACAAGACGGTATTCTGGTGACAAGACGATGTTTTGGTGACAATACAGTGTTCTGGTGATAAGACGGTGTTTTGGTGACAAGACGGTGTTCTGGTGACAAGACGGTGTTTTGGTGACAAGACGATGTTCTGGTGATAAGACGGTGTTCTGGTGACAAGACGGTATTTTGGTGACAAGACGATGTTCTAGTGATAAGACGGTGTTCTGGTGACAAGACTGTGTTCTGGTGATAAGACGGTATTTTGGTGACAAGACGGTGTTCTGGTGACAAGACGGTGTTTTGGTGACAAGACGGTGTTCTGGTGACAAGACGGTGTTTTGGTGACAAGACGGTGTTCTGGTGACAAGACGGTGTTCTGGTGACAAGACGGTGTTTTGGTGACAAGACGGTGTTTTGGTGACAAGACGGTGAGGCATATATGTCGGCACAGGAGGCATGTTTCGGTCACAAGGCGGCCGGATCCGACGGATCCGACGGCGGGAGGATCCGACACCATAGTTACGGTATTTGTCTGACATATTTGAGCAGAAGCCTTGTGTATCTGGGGCCAGGTTTCAAAGAACGTCGCTTTGTGCTATGAATCGTTAATTAATCACTTGCATCCGTAAAGAAGATGCTAACATTGGTCAATATTTTTAGCATACCATTCTGTTGGAGCCCTCACTCCCAAAAAACTGCTTCTTGTGGAAAACGTCCTAAAAAATGTCTTATTAAAACACGCATAGCATTTATAATAGTACAACTTACAGTGCATGTATAATCATATCTTGACATCATGAACAAACACTCCGACTAACGCTCTAGCCTCTAACTAAGGGCTTCGGCCGAATGCCAGTCAAGACCCATGCCGGCCGCTCCCCCCCCCCCCCCCCCCCACCCCTCCCTTCCCGCCGTCTCCGCCCGTGGAGCGGTGGAGGCGAGGAAGCGCCGCAGAAGCCGGGAGTCTGTCTGCCCCGGTCCGTCCTGTCCCGGCCTGTCCCGGTCCGTCCTGTCCCGGCCTGTCCCGGTTCGTCCTGTCCCGGCCTGTCCCGGTCCGTCCTGTCCCGGCCTGTCCCGGCCTGTCCCGGCCCGTCCTGTCCCGGCCTGTCCCGGTCCGTCCTGTCCCGGCCTGTCCCGGCCCGTCCTGTCCCGGCCTGTCCCGGCCCGGCCTGTCCCGGCCTGTCCCGGCCCGGCCTGTCCCGGTGTGTGTGGAGTGTGGAGTGTGGAGTGTGGAGTGTGGAGTGTGGAGTGTGGGGTGTGGAGTGTGGAGTGTGGAGTGTGGAGTGTGGAGTGTGGAGTGTGGAGTGTGGAGTGTGGAGTGTGGAGTGTGGAGTGTGGAGTGTGGAGTGTGGAGTGTGGAGTGTGGAGTGTGGAGTGTGGAGTGTGGAGTGTGGAGTGTGGAGTGTGGAGTGTGGAGTGTGGAGTGTGGAGTGTGGAGTGTGGAGTGTGGAGTGTGGAGTGTGGAGTGTGGAGTGTGGAGTGTGGAGTGTGGAGTGTGGAGTGTGGAGTGTGGAGTGTGGAGTGTGGAGTGTGGAGTGTGGAGTGTGGAGTGTGGAGTGTGGAGTGTGGAGTGTGGAGTGTGGAGTGTGGAGTGTGGAGTGTGGAGTGTGGAGTGTGGAGTGTGGAGTGTGGAGTGTGGAGTGTGGAGTGTGGAGTGTGGAGTGTGGAGTGTGGAGTGTGGAGTGTGGAGTGTGGAGTGTGGAGTGTGGAGTGTGGAGTGTGGAGTGTGGAGTGTGGAGTGTGGAGTGTGGAGTGTGGAGTGTGGAGTGTGGAGTGTGGAGTGTGGAGTGTGGGGGTGTGGGGTGGTGGGGTGTGGGGTGTGGGGTGTGGGGTGTGGGGTGTGGAGTGTGGAGTGTGGAGTGTGGAGTGTGGAGTGTGGAGTGTGGAGTGTGGAGTGTGGAGTGTGGAGTGTGGAGTGTGGAGTGTGGGGTGTGGAGTGTGGAGTGTGGAGTGTGGAGTGTGGAGTGTGGAGTGTGGAGTGTGGAGTGTGGAGTGTGGAGTGTGGAGTGTGGAGTGTGGAGTGTGGAGTGTGGAGTGTGTGGATTGTGGATTGTGGAGTGTGGAAAGTGGAGTGTGGAGTGTGGAGTGTGGAGTGTGGAGTGTGGAGTGTGGAGTGTGTGGAGTGTGGAGTGTGGAGTGTGGTGTGTGGAGTGTGGTGTGTGGAGTGTGGAGTGTGGAGTGTGGAGTGTGGAGTGTGGAGTGTGGAGTGTGGAGTGTGGAGTGTGGAGTGTGGAGTGTGGAGTGTGGAGTGTGGAGTGTGGAGTGTGTGGAGTGTGGAGTGTGGAATGTCGAGTGTGGAGTGTGGAGTGTGGAGTGTGGAGTGTGGAGTGTGGAGTGTGGAGTGTGGAGTGTGGAGTGTGTGGAGTGTGTTGAGTGTGGAGTGTGGAGTGTGGAGTGTGGAGTGTGTGGAGTGTGGAGTGTGGAGTGTGGAGTGTGGAGTGTGGAGTGTGGAGTGTGGAGTGTGGAATGTGGAGTGTGGAGTGTGGAGTGTGGAGTGTGGAGTGTGGAGTGTGGAATGTGGAGTGTGGAGTGTGGAGTGTGGAGTGTGTGGAGTGTGTGGAGTGTGGAGTGTGGAGTGTGGAGTGTGGAGTGTGGAGTGTGGAGTGTGGAGTGTGGAGTGTGGAGTGTGGAGTGTGGAGTGTGGAGTGTGGAGTGCCCGGTACCGCCTGTCGTCTGATCACCGTGATTAGACACGGAGTAGACAGCAGACGGCTCACGATGTCAGAGTGGAATGAACAAAAAACGCCGGATTGTTTACGTAACGCAGACGACTCCACTTCTGAAATTGCAGCTGGAATATGTTACACGAATAGATCGCATCGCTAAATCTGTTTTTTTATAGATATGTTTCCGTCACTTAAAGTGAGGTTCAAATGGCTAATGATGGCGAAAGATGGCTGGTGCGTCTGACATGGTGTCGTATTTTGATCTTTGTCTGCTGCACGGTATCCTCACTTACGGAAAACCTGACGTGTTGCGTTCGTGCATCACATACAACCGCGAGCATGTGCGCCGTGACACTAGGTAGTCTCACCATCTCAGCTTGCCCCGTGTCAGAAACAATCATGGGAAACGACGATGTGTGTACCGAGCTGCTGACCTGTATAACCGACTCGTGATCGCTGATGGGGGGACTCTGTCTGGCTATGCCACTGTTCAAGACCAAGATTTGTGACTTGCTACGTGCATGATTCATCCGTTGTAACTGTGTTATTTGTGTAACACTTTCTAGTCGTATTTAGGTTGATTTGACAACAACTGACTGATGGGGCGTGTAATCACCCTAGCACAGTAGAACGGCCCAGTTGCGTACAGAGTATCAGGTCATGCAGGTCATGACCTGGTCCTTTGGACCCGAGGCGCCCATGCAAAGCTGGCGCCCCTCCGATCAGTGACGACGCCCCTCTGGCCAATGACGGCGCCAAGGCGCCACTCCGTGTAAGTTAATTGTGCAGCCCCCCCCCCCTGCAAAATTTTCGCCAATATTGGTGGCCAATATTGGTATCGATCGGGTGGCGCCCCTCAAGGCAATGACCTAGGCCATTCTCATAAAAAAACGAGCCACGGCTCGATTTTTTCCCACATCTGAGCCATCCGTTATCATAAACAAGTCACAGAAGAAAAATCGTAGCAACAAAAATAAATGCAAAAAACGAGACACGTTTTCGTTATCATAGACGTTTATCTGCGACAGTTTCTGGCGCATAGGCCGCGCCAAGTTCGTGCAAAGATCGACAAAACGAGCCACAAATTGAAGCAAGGTGAGGGCTCCGTTTTTTTCAAGGCACTATATGCATTTTAAATAATTCCTTCGTTGCTACTGCTGTAAGGCCATATATACATGTATGTACCTGTGCTGCTGTAGGATTATTGTTGCAGGCCTGCAACCGCGCTGTTCAGATTAAACGGTGATAGCTGGTGTTATTTTTGTCGAAAATGAGTGCATGCCTATTAGAGCCCTTCATGGAGATATATCCTAATAGCAGACATCATAGAGCCCCTCAATCCCGTACGGGAATGGGAACGGGACGGGAATGGGTGGGAATGGGCCAAACTTTTGGGAAATTAACGGGTTGGAACGGGTTATGGGACAGACCATATATTGTTTTAGCACCACAAAAAGTAAAATATGCTGAAATGGGTGGGAACAGGAGCCCCATCAATTATTAATTCGGATTGGAACCATGGGTGGAGCTTTTCAGACAAAGTTGGTGGGGCAGAATGTCATTGGCTGGTTGTTTTCAATGGTTTAGGTGCAAAATGGACATTTCAACGACAGGAAATCTTCTAATCTGACACAAGTTGGTGGGGCAAAACACAAAGTTGGCGAGGCAGTCGCCCCACCATTTGAATAGGAAACTCCACCCCTGATTGGAACGGGGTTGGGTCTGCCTGAATGGGCTGGAACGGGATGGGGCCTGAAAATGTGTCCCGTGAAGGGCTCTAATGCCTATGCCGGGTCTGTGCGTCCCAGGAAGGCGTCGAATACGAAGGCGTATGTGGTCTGGAGATGGGGAGTTAGTGGATGCAACTGGGGCCCACATAATAATTAAAATGCATATTAAATCAGCGCATAATACTGCCAGATAACCATGAAATTCATACCGGCCGAAACATAGCTAGCGACAATGTGTTTGCATAATGCTTCTAAGTTAAGTTCGCTCGACACTAGGCGATATCCAAGCAACTTCTTGCTGTAGACAATGGTTGATAGATATCGTTAACTTTTAATTGCACAAACATACGGCATCGAAAAATTGCCCCTGCGGGACTGAAGTCTAACGCGCTACCCGTCACACCACCGAGATGACCGAAGGCGGTCGGCTTAACCACCATAAGCTAAACACAATTATTAACCAGCATTTTCATGGTGAAAGCTTTATTGGTAAACAAGAAGAAGAAGAAAGAAAGAAAGAAGAAGAAGAACAACACGTAACACAGCAAATCAGTAAAGCAAATCAGCTTCTCTCTCTTCCAATATAAATATGTTGACGGATGCTTCCAATATACAATATTGGAAAGTGGAAACATTCTTCAATCGCGCAACTTGACGAAAAACATAGGAACGGTTTCTTGCTTTCCACGGCTGGTCACGACAGGCTTTAGTCGTCAAAGCGTACCTATTTTGGATCATACAATACAAATATAGATGTTCTCAAATCATATTTATTTTCAAGATAGCAAAAATATGATAAATATTTCCTTTAAACAAGATAATTTTGTATCGAACTGCTGTCCTCTGTCAAACTGTTGTCTTCAAGTTAAACAAATGGTTATTGCAGTGATCATATGCACAGAGTAGGTACACATACGCTGTACGCACATCTCCACGTTTGCTAGCCGGCGTCGTCCCGCTGTTTCTTCAGCAAGTGTTTTGCCGTGCAGCCTTATATTAAAGGTAATAATTCACCTTTGTATTAGTTTTAAACTGAGATAGCCACTATCTTGGGCCGGTATTGAAATGTCTAAATTATTAAGGTCATTTTTCCCAAAACTTAACCGTTTTTAAGCAATTTAATTTACCATTTGCAAAATGACTCCCGGCTGGTGCAGCCGCTGATTAGCTTATAGCCACTTTTTCAGTCAATCCCACTTTGTCAGCCAATCAGCGGCGGTCTATAGCTCAATAATGACGTCATTCACCCAAATCTAAAAACTTAATTTGTATAAAGTTAAGTGACTTTTCGAGTGAAAAAAATATCACCATCGTTTTCAGCAGCACTTACTTCATATTTTCTCCTACAACCAGCGTATATTTGGCAACTTTCAGAAAGGTAAAACATTCCCTTTAAAGGGATATTGCCACCTCGCAGGCCAATATGGAGTTTTTGGTGTGTATCGGTCAATTAAGCGTGTCCGATTTCACCTGCAAAAGTTGGTTCCCGAAACTCCCCCATTAGATCAAAAAATAAATGTACACCACTCATGCTTGCCAAGCATTCGTAAAATTGGAGTCGCCACATCACTATTTAGAATCACTTCTTTGCGGACTGTTATTTTTTTTTAATGTTGCAAACTCAACATCACCATTCCGTCAGTGCACTTTAAAATTAAAAAGCGTATGCAGTTAATTATATTTTCAACAACCTTAGCCTCTTTCATAATAACACAACAAGAATTGCTATGGCTCGACTTTGGGACCGTAGGAGTTATGTGACCTATACCTTATAACACAGATATACTTTTCTAGGTCAAGTCTCGGCGAATTCTTACGCTTCAGCTGTGGGCGGGCGCCAATACCACAGCCAAACTGGATGAGAGCGACCATCATGCATCTAGTACTGAGCACAGCTGGGACCAACGTTTTGGAGTCAGAAATAAATACAAAATGCTTTGCCGATACACTGCTTTAGGTGCTGCAGGAGCAAGTTTGAGCTTGAGCATACATGATTGTTGATCCCCACCATTCATTTAAGTTGCTTTTTAGAAATCCTCCGGAGGTGGCAATATCCCTTTAATATAATCTCAGGCTTCGGACTGATGGCATGTTACCCGTAGGTGAACGTCTCCAGTCTCCGCGCATGGGTCACCGGCGATTCTTTCTGGCTCCGATGATATTGAAAGAAAATATTCGTTTAGTAATTAGTTTTAACGAATTCAAACTTTAAACTTGACCAATCAACAACAAGTAAGTAAGAGGAAATCACTCAAGATTGACAGTAGTAGCGAAAATATATGAAATCGCACAGCAAAATCCCCCTATACAAAGCCGGCGACGTGATTGTATGTTTACGAATTTCTCCTCGGAATGTTGAAGACGCAAAAGTATTGTTGTCCGCTAGCCAATCAGCGTCGCGGCTTGAGAACATCCGCGAGGAGTTTCTTCGAATATATTCCATACCACAAGTAGTGCTACTCCAGTGGAGAAACAGAAAAGTACCCGTAGTTTTATTACATGTCAGTTTTATTAAAGGGAGATAGATAATCACCTTTTCCCACAAAAATGGAGTTAGCACCTGAAATCGATAGACGATGCCAAAATGTGATGTATATTCATCACATTTTGCATATAAACATTCCTACCGAAAGATATTGGCAGTTTCCTACTGATAAGCGATCCGCGCTTATATCGGTCGGTACTCAGCAAGTACTCGATAACGAATTCAGTAAAGTAGCCTCCCTACGCATTGTTATTTATCATGAAGGTATGCAATATGTTTCCTGCACTCTATCTTTTTCGAATATGTGCCAACATTTTTTTATGAACAATCAACAATCATTTGAAAAAAAGTGCATTGGAATCGGCAGTTTAGCTTGGCACCGGCCGGCCGGTGCCAAGATAAACTACGGCGACCTATTTAGTGTCGGCGATTTGTTTACAAGTGCTCATTCAACAACGTTGAGCAGATTGATGCAAAAGCGCCAGATGTTGCGCTTTCCAATAGTGGAGGGAAAATACTGATCATTAATTTCCCCAAACTTCCAACTTTGAATTAGGGAATTATTTTATTTTATTCTTAAATTTAGATCACAACATTTTAATACCATAACGGTAGCAAAATAAGTTGTTGCTAACAAAATTAAAAGGTGATTATCTCCCTTTAAAGGGAGATAATCACCTTTTTATTTTGTTAGCAACACTTTCTTTGGCTACCGTTATGGTATTAAAATGATGGCATCTAAATTTAAGAATTAAATACAATTATTCCCTAATTCAAAGTTGGAAGTTTGGGAAAATTTATGATCGGTATTTTCCCTACACTATTGGAAAGCGCAACATCTGGCACTTTTGTGTCAATCTGTTCAACGTTGTTGAATGGGCACTTATAAACAAATCGCCGACACTAAATAGGTTGCAATGGGGGGCCAACCTAAACTGCCGATTTCAATGCACTTTTGTAAAATGATTGTTGATTGTTCATAAAAGTTTGGCACATATTCGCAAAAGATAGAATGCAGGAAACATATTGCATACCTTCATGATAAATAACAATGCGTAGGGAGGCTAATTTACTGATGTCGTTACCGAGTGCTTGCTGATTATAAGCGTGGAGCGCTTATCAACTATGAATTGAAATATCTCGCGGTAGGAATTGTTATATGCAAAATGTGATGAATTTACAATATATTTTGGTCTCGTCTATCGATTTCAGGTGCTAACTCCATTTTTGTGGAAAAAGGTCATTATCTCCCTTTAAGCATTATTTTGACATAAAATCCAATGATAAAAATACGAAATTGTAGAAGCTCTGTTGGTTACGTGACCAAAGTCCGCCCCTGTAGCTCAGTGGGAGAGCGCTGGACTTCTGACCTATCCCGGTAATGGCAGCCCGGGTTCGAGTCGCTTCGGCGCTCGCTATTTGCTCCTGACTGGGATGGCCTGCGGCCGGCGGCAGCGGTCGCACTCAAGGTCAGGTGACGTCAGTGAGCGGGGCGGACCGTGGCTAGGTATGTCGGGCACGTAAAACGTTCGTCTCTAAATTCTGCCGCCCAACAGGAATTGCGAGATCGGGTGGTGAGGTCAGGACCTGCACACAAGCTCTGCTTAGCGCGCGTCCTGACCTCCGAAATCCATCCATACAAAACATTCGGACAAAATGTATTTATAAAAAAACTGATAAGTATGACGTCATACCTGACTGGCTCATTTTTTTGCCGTCAGATTTGAAGCCGAATGGATACAAAATACATATCTGCAGTCACTTCTCGTTTTTTAGAATAATAATTAAAATGCAGTCCGCTGCTTTTCGTTGCTCGATTTTTTATTTGCAGCCATGGCTCGATTTGTTTTTAAAAAATAAGAGTGGCCTTTGGTCCTTTGTGAATTTCTGCGTACGCCACTGGAACGACCTGATTATGTGAAATAAATAAACTAAAGACAATATACGTTTCGTTTCGATTTGTACGGTCTCTGATGGCTCGTGTTATCGTGTCCGCTCCACTACTGAGCAGTGTGCGGGGCGCGTGCCAGGCCAGGTCATCGCCCCGGGCGAGGCCGGGTCAGCCGAGGCTGGGCTCGCGGGGGCGGGTGTAGGGCGGTGTCCCCCAGGATGTCACCACGCTCGTGCATGGATACAGCGTGACTGCGTATCATCATGTCTGCCTAGTCAGTCACCACGGCCAGAAAATACCAGTCTCAAAGCAGGCCATTTTTAATCTTGAATATTGTTCAACACTGCTTTGAGAGACATTATAAAAATAAGAATTGCTAACCTAACTCTCATAATGTCAAGCAATTTGATTTAGTAGATACAACGATGACCTCTAAGAACCTTTAATAACACAGTGAGTATGTCAGGGGCGGATCCAGGGGGAGGCCGCAGCGGTCGCCCCCCCCCCCCCCCCCCACGCCAGCAGGGCGCCCCACGGGCTGTCTGTCGCCGGGCGCCGCCAGGCTCCCGACGATGGACAGCCCGTGAGCACGCAGCGTCCCTATGGACCGCTTGGACGCCCTTTTGGGCGCCCTGTTGAAAGTAACTTACCGAGTATCAGGTCATACAGGTCATGACCTGGTCCTTTTGACCCGAGACGCCCTTCCGGCCAGTGGCGGCGCCCTTTCGGCCATTGACGGCGCCCTTCCGGCCAGTGACTGCGCCCTTTCGGCCATTGACGGCGCCCTTTCGACCAGTGATGGCGCCCTTTCAGTCAGTGACGGCACCCTTTCTTTGGAAGGCGCCCCTAAATTGACCTGCGGCCACCCCTCCTAAAATATCCTGAATCCGCCCTTGGAGTATGTGCATGATAAAGTGATAGGCAGGGGCGTGGGAACTACTTTGAAGTTGGGTGGGGGAGGGGGGGGGCGAATTTTTTGGCAATACTACGGCAAAAATTAAGACTGAAGAGAAGCAACGTGTACCGCTCTTTTCCATACCCAATGCTGCTTATTGCCAATAGCATGTCATCTCTTTAAGGAAATGGGTATCAATATCTTACCAGTAAGGCGCCGTAGTTGGCGATGAACGAGCGAGCGCGAAGGAAATGTATGGGGAATTTCAACTCGATCGGGAAAATAGTTTCTAAGATACAAAAAAAGGTGCGCATGTGCGATCGTGCAGACCTTTGACTTGTGGGAAAGTGGGGGCTGAGAGGTCCCTAACCACACACCAAATTTGAACACAATCGGCTCAGCCGTTCCAGAGAATAGAGATATAGAATAGGCGTGTGCACGTGCGCACGTGCAAAGCCATCCCACCCCTGAACTGTGGAAAGGCGGTGGCTGAGAGGTCCCTAACCACACATCAAATTTGAACATAATCGGCTCAGCCGTTCCTGAGATACATAATAGGGGTGTACACGTGCGCACGTGCAGAGGCACCCACCCCTGACTTGTGGGAAACTGGCGGATGAGAGGTCCCTAACCACACATCAAATTTGAACACAATCGGCTCAGCCGTTCCTGAGATATATAATATGGGTGTGCACGTGCGCACGTGCAGAGTCACCCCACCCCTGAGTTGTGTAAAAGTGGCGGCTGAGGGGTCCCTAACCACACACGAAATTTGCACATAATCTTCCCAGCCGTTGCGGAGTTATTGCGAGAAAGTACTTTTCAACACCCCTCACGCGGCATGCGCCACGCGCAGTGGTAGTCACCCACATGAGTCGGCACTGGTCTCAAACAGGGTAGATTAGATGGGGCTGCTAAGCAAAGAAGTCTGCTCGTCAATCGGACTTACGGTTGCAGAGATATGAGCTTCTCAAAAGTGTCGCCACGGGCCGGGCCGGGTCGGGTTGGGTCGGGTCGGGTCGGGCCGCTCATAATCAGATTTTTCCCATACACCACGGAAGGATGAGCGAGCGCTTCGCGCTCGCTCGTAATAAGGAAATGGGTCGCCTAACAAGCAAAACAAAAATAGAGAATAGCTGGTAAACATGAAGAAGGAGCGACGCTGGTACTAGGGTCACACAAAGTCGGAGAAGCGGAACTGGAGCTTTCACCGTGTCTGAATCCAGAACCGTCGGGCTTGACTGACTCCTGAACCTGAGGTAGATGGTTAGGTGATGTGCCGGGCTCGCACCAAGTTGACCACGGCAAAATCATGCATTTAGCATACATTTGGTACGAGTACCGTACTTGGCTTCAACCGAGTTATGCTATGCCGTGTTTTACGGTGTTATGGTCAATGTTTCGGGTACATTTGTATGAATTTATCGTTATACGATCGTACTCAAGCAAATGCTGGCATATCAATGCATTAGAACACACGCATTTTTTAGATACAAATGTTTGTCTACTTATATATATATATATATATATATATATATATATATATATATATATATATATATATATATATATATATATATATATATATATAAGTTAGTTAGTTAGTTATTTAGTTATTTTGCTTGTTAGTTAACTTGCCGAATTAAGGTCCATTAACACACGCACTGCCGGGGGTTCGCGCCAACCACGAACTGCCGGGGAGGGGGTTGATTTCCACCCTCTCCCCTAAGATCTAAAAAAACGCAATGTAGCAACAAGTGGAAGGCGGTGTTAGATAGCTCGAGACAATCTCCATCGAAAGTACTCAGGTCATTTTTAGGTTCAAGTCAATATTGAGGTCACCAGAGGTCAAATTTCGTCTATGTCTGAGTGTCCTTGATAAAACCGTCTATATCGCGATATAGAAGAGCCAGCGACGCACGGAAAAAGTGTTCGAAAGATAATTTCATTTTCTGTAACTAAGGGTTCGTCAGAATTGACCTAAGGTCAATAGTTAGGTCATCAGAAGCTATTGAATTTGAAACATTCTTTTTAAAAAAATGCCGAAATGGTTTTAAGGAATAACTTTTGACAGAAGCACGATAAGGTAAACCATATTTCACCATTGTGTTTGTCTCTTCGAGATCCAGCGAATGATATATTTGGTGACCTAGTTAGTTCATATACAAAATTGGCCTGACCTGAGGTCAGGTCAAGGTCAGGTCATGGTCAACTCTTACATCAATTGATTTGTCTCGACAAGCCGAATACCATGGTGAAAACCCCCATTGTTCTAAATCATACGTGACCTGTGCGGTCACGGGTCACATGAGTTGACCTCGTAGAGGTAAAAGAACAGAAATGTGATATAGGGCTTTGCATTTGGGACAAGAGTGGTGGACCCACTGGCGGATCCAGGGGGGGGGGGGGCAAAGCGGTCGTCCCCCCCCCCCCCACACCGCCTGAAATCGGCGCAAAATTGACACATTTCCTGATATAGAAGAACATCTAAGCAACTTTTACTAAGGAAAGTTTATTTTAAATCAGTTATCAGTTATCAGACTTTTTGGGATTTGGCACCCCAAAACACCCATGCCCCACCCCAAACCACCGTTCTGGGTCCGCCAGTGGGTGGATCTGGTGAAAATGGGTCAAATTTAGCCATTTCCTATGGAATTATACGTGTTTCTCATTTTTCCCCATTGCCTTATAATGGGGGGTCACGAAATAGACCTGACCTTAGGTCACCGATATAAAATAAAAATCGAAATACACGAATTGTAGGTACTTATCACCTGATGACATCATGTGAGTTTCAAACCGTTTGGTCATTCACTTTGTCTGTGGCACGACCGCAAACTTTTTGAAGGTAGAGTCACTTGACTTAACCTGGTGACCTGACCTGAGATGACCTGAGGCAAAAAAAAATCACACCGTGTGGGTAATTGATGCCCCAACAGCTGTGCCAAATTTCGCGGCGCTGCGCGCCGCCGTTGAAACTCCGGTAGCAATGCCCTTGTTCTTATACAGAGTCGAGTGAACGTGTAAAAAGTTTAGGGGGAGGGGGAGGGGGGGAGTTGCCCCCATTTCCCCCACGGTTCCCACGTCCCTGGTGATAGGGCTTTTTCGGATCCTACATTTACGCAATTTCTTGGCGCAAGACGCGGTCCATTTTTACGTGAAACTGAGATTGTTCGCGAGTCACCCTGCGTCCCTGCCACCAGTAATGACTTTACAACTGGTCACTATCCAAGAATGGTGAGAATGGCCTCTTGGAAGCTGTCTCCACCAATGACAATCCTGGATAGGTACTAGGTACGTCCTTGTTTATCCATTGACACCGTACTTCATATAACATACATAACCACTTTTGGCAATTTAATTCAATGTATACAAATCCATTCCTGAAAAATGTATCCGAAGTTTCGTCTACACGTGTTGAGACCTGACAAATGATGCGTCCATGACAAAAGCAACGTATTAGTATTCCGATTCATATACGGATTCACGTACCTTTCAATTTCGTTCAAATGCGCACCAAATGTTCCCCATGGTGAGACGATCTCACTGGTAAAATATTTCCGTGGTAACGGAAACGGTTTGGCTGCTAGAGCACCGGAAACAAACATTCGGTTTTTACTCGTACCTTTCGGTTTCGTTCAAACTCACACCAAACCTTCACACCAATATTTTACCGGTGAGACCGTCTCACCATGGGGAACATTTTGTGTGAGTTTGAATGAAATTGAAAGGTACGAATACAAAACGAATGTTTGTTTCCGGTGCTCTAGCAACCAAACCGCGCGGTTTCCGTTACCACGGAAATATTTTACCGGTGAGATCGTCTCACCATGGGGAACATTTTGTGTGAGTTTGAATGAAATTGAAAGGTACGAGTAAAAACCGAATGTTTGTTTCCGGTGCTCTAGCAGCCAAACCGTTTCCGTTACCACGGAAATATTTTACCGGTGAGATCGTCTCACCATGGGGAACATTTTGTGTGAGTTTGAATGAAATTGAAAGGTACGAGTAAAAACCGAATGTTTGTTTCCGGTGCTCTAGCAGCCAAACCGTTTCCGTTACCACGGAAATATTTTACCGGTGAGATCGTCTCACCATGGGGAACATTTTGTGTGAGTTTGAATGAAATTGAAAGGTACGAGTAAAAACCGAATGCTTGTTTCCGGTGCTCTAGCAGCCAAACCGTTTCCGTTACCACGGAAATATTTTACCGGTGAGATCGTCTCACCATGGGGAACATTTGGTGCGAGTTTGAACGAAATTGAAAGTTACGTGTATCCGTATATGATTCCCAATACGAATACGTTGCTATTATCATGGACGTACAAATTATATGAAAAATACTGTTTGACATTTGTGTCCTGCCTAACAATAATTCGAATTTAAACGATGCTTTTTCTCTGTTAGAGCACACTCATGAAATGCAGTGAATGGTAAATTGATGTTATAAAATGCATTTTTAGACTAGGGTAGAATAGTGATTGTTAAAAATAGTGTTGTCATTGTCAACATTATTTAAAATCGGCAAGTTAGCTTTTCTGTCGAACTTTGGCGGTATGATTTACCTAGGAAGTCTTATATCCGAGGGTGGTAGACTAGCCCGAACGCGCGGAATCGGATTATATCGTCGTAATCAAACCCTAAGGCACCAGAATAGCCACTTGCCAACTTGTATTGAGGATTTACTCTAATGTAGGCGCTGTGGCGCGACCGCCGACCTCCCACAGGCCAGCTCAGCGACTGCTGCGTCATCTGTTGGTCAGTCAGGACACCACTGTCTGTGTAGATGGCGTTGCTGTGCAGGCTCAGCTGCTCACTGCGCTCAGTACAGTAATCAAGGCCCAATCTTACGAAGTGCCGTGATCGCACCCAATTACGGCATATTGGTGCGCCGGCCTGCACATTTTTTTTTAGGACCCGGGATCGAACCGGAGAAATTCCAATCTTCAGTCCAGCGTTCTCCCGAGACTGAGCTATTTCGACAATGAGCTTGGACAAACTAACGCCGTGGTTCCTTATATGTGCGGCATTCTGATCACTCCATTCACGGCATGCCGTACTTACGCAGTCACGGCATTTGGTAAGATTAGGCCCAGGAGAGTGGTGGCAGGAGACACGGGTTGGAGACCAGCGCAGAGCAGAGCTCACAATCATTGCTAAGATCGGTTTAAGAATGGTGCACCAGGGAAACGCCCTTGGAGTATCCGTTTCGTGTGTAAAGTCGTCTGAGTCTCTGAGATATCGCCTATCTTGCGACCGAAGGACAGGAGCATTGTTTGTGTACCGTGTAAGTGTGATACTAACAGCGGAGTCGAGGTTGCATATCTTCTATGGCAAATGTGCTCTGTTTTCATGACGGGAATCGGTGAGTGGTGAGTCTCCTCCGTTCTAAGTATCATGCAGGAATCGCTAGTGTATCATGGTGGTGTTCCTAATTGTTCTGCTTTTTTTTAATGAATTTAGCCTGAACCTTCTAGAAGGATAGACCTCCGAAGTCTGAGATCACGTCCAGTGTTAAGCAGAGCTCTAAAGACACAGTTCGCCAGTTCCTCCGACGTCATCGGACTCTAAACACGGCCGCAGCCACCGACTGCGGGCGATATCAGCGGTCGCTGCAAAGACTCGAACGCAACGTGCCAGACAAGGTGAGCACCTATTCAAGCCCAGTACTCCAGTCCAGTCCAGTACAGTCGACTCAGCTACTGGAGTCGCTTGCTGGAACTGTCGATGGGCTCTTCCACTTTTTCTTATTTATAAAAGGTTGTACGTTGGCTCGTTGTTACGTTTCGAAGTCAAGCATATACTTTGTGCAGTGCTCAGTGCTTAAGGTATATCAGTGCTCACTAAGTATGGTTATTTATATGAATGAGAACAAAATCCTTAATTGTTGTTACGCGTAACACTTCCCGAGCTGAGCTGCTACTTTTGCGCCCGTAGGCCCACATACTGTGCGGCCAAGATGCGTGCAATACACAACACCAAACAGCCATTGTGTTTGCTATTGACCTGTACAGAAGTCGAGTTAACGCACACGTACCACTGATACTGCAGCCAGCCAGGTCACCGGCCTCCTCTCCTCATCTCACCGGCCTCCTCTCCTCATCTCACCGGCCTCCTCTCCTCAGCTCACCGGCCTCCTCTCCTCATCTCACCGGCCTCCTCTCCTCATCTCACCGGCCTCCTCTCCTCATCTCACCGGCCTCCTCTCCTCATCTCACCGGCCTGCTCTCCTCATCTCACCAGCCTCCTCTCCTCATCTCACCGGCCTGCTCTCCTCATCTCACCAGCCTCCTCTCCTCATCTCACCGGCCTCCTCTCCTCATCTCACCAGCCTCCTCTCCTCATCTCACCAGCCTCCTCTCCTCATCTCACCGGCCTCCTCTCCTCATCTCACCGGCCTCCTCTCCTCATCTCACCAGCCTCCTCTCCTCATCTCACCGGCCTCCTCTCCTCATCTCACCAGCCTCCTCTCCTCATCTCACCAGCCTCCTCTCCTCATCTCACCGGCCTCCTCTCCTCATCTCACCGGCCTCCTCTCCTCATCTCACCAGCCTCCTCTCCTCATCTCACCGGCCTCCTCTCCTCATCTCACCGGCCTCCTCTCCTCATCTCACCAGCCTCCTCTCCTCATCTCACCGGCCTCCTCTCCTCATCTCACCGGCCTCCTCTCCTCATCTCACCGGCCTCCTCTCCTCATCTCACCGGCCTCCTCTCCTCATCTCACCGGCCTGCCACCGGCCGTGGCCACTCCCTCGCTGCTGGCCGCAGGGTGGGTTGCCCCCGTCTGGCGCGGCGTTGTCGTCGGTCTCGTCAGAGCGTCGGTGCCGACGGGAGTAGGTCGGTGGGAGGGAGGCACGGAGAGTGCGGCAGACGCGTGCCAGGTGTGCAGCACGCCGGCGGTGAGGTGGGAGAGTCACAGACACCGTGTGGGCCACGCGACGTGTGCGGGCCGGATTTCCGTGTGAGGTGCTGACTTATTGTGCGATTTCTCTGCCCGGATTCTTCAGTCGGACATTGTAACTATCGGTGAGTATATGGAAACCATTTTTGTACCTGTTAGGTGCTTTCACGCACTATACTTGTTCTGTACTTGTAACCAAATAGAAAGCGTCTGTGACGCGTGCGAATGTGCTTAAACTCTAGGCATACTTCTAGAATCGTTATTTGAATGTTGGTGAAGTCGGTAAACCATCAATACTGTTTCAAGTTGTGAAAATTGAAACGAAGTATAGTTGGCCAACAAAGATGGGAGCTCGTACACAAAGGCGAACTCTCGTACATATGGCGAGCAGTGGTGATTTAAACCAACCAGAATACATGCAGCCACCCTGCGCAGGTGATGCCAAACTTCAAAGCGGTGTCACAACGTTGCCGTATATTTTTACGTTTTAAAATTGCGTCTTCGATACCAGTCGTCAGAAAAACACAACTTCTCCCAACCTACTTTTTGCTTCAAAAAGTTGCAGATTCACCAAGCTCTAGAAATATTGGTCAAGTTACCTCCTTAAGTAGAGTAGAGTGGGCTACTTTGTCCCTTATATTGAAGATGCCACAGATGTTAGGGATCAATGCGGTTCATTTCGTATTAGTGTGAATTGATTGTTTTGAAGCATTATTGATTGTTTTGAAGCATTAAACATGTCTGGTCACGGACCGTCCCGCTCTCTGACGTCACCTTCCCTCAGGGGCGGTCGCAGCCTTGGCCTTGGGGGGGAGGGCAACTTGCCAAAGGGGCCCTCGGTTGGTCTGAAAGGGCCCTCGGTCGGTGCGAGGGGCCCTACGCTGATTTGAAAGGGTATTTTTACACCTGAGGCTTGGTTTTTATACTTTTTAGGGCTTTTCAACTCTATGGCTTATGCTGGTCTGAAAGCGGCCTTTAGACGGTCTGAAAGGGTATTTTCAGGCATTGGATATTCCAAGACAGATCGGCAGGGCCAAAACGCACTGCATTTCAGGTTTCGATGAAAATCCGTTGCCATGGGTATTAACAGGGACGCAGGAACGTCCCGATAGGTGTGTGTGTGGGTGGGTGGGTGGGGGGGGGGGGGAGCAGTTAAATTTTGATCTCGTATTGAGAGAAACCAAAAACAATATTTCTTTGCAGATTCGGGCTCTTTCAGTCTTGGCGAACCTTTTGCTATCAAACAAAATTACCGGCAAAAATCAAACAAATTAGAAAAAATGGCCGAAAGTGCTCCCCCTGTTCCTTCGCCTATGTGGGTATATGAGGCGCTGAATCACGTTGTGGCAAGTTTCAGCTCTCTTGATGGAACAGTTACTGAGTTATCGCCACCGGCATTTCCGTGAGGTCACGATGCAAGGCTTTCTGCTTAGCCAAAACGCTTCCACCGATTAACTTTCGCTCTGGTGTGGGTCATTTTGACTATCCCTGAGGTTTTTCGGGAATAGCAGGAAAACGGCGGCGTACAGCGCCACCAAAATTGGCATAGGTCTTCGGCCATCCATTATCCACATATTGTGTATTTTTTACCTCGGTCATCTCAGGTCAGGTCACCAGGTCACGTCGAGTGAGCTTACCTCCAAACAAACATAGTTGCGGTCGTGCCAAAGTCACGGGGGTTGATCGAACGATTTGAAACTTACAGAAGTTAATCAGAGCATAGGTATCGGCAATTCGGTTAACTCGGATATTTTTATATCGGTGACCAAAGAGCAGGTCAATTTTGTGACCTACCCATTACAAGTCAATGGGAAAATATATAAATGCTTCCTATTCAGAGGCTATGGAATACCTAGATCAGGCCAATTCTTGCAGAATCATGTAATTTTAGCTCACTCTTGACCCAGGTGCAACTGTTGCTAAGTGACATATGCAAGGTCAGCTGAGGACATCTGAGGTCACTAGCACTTTCTTGCCAATGGTTCTTTATATAATGAATATAGAGACATGCAACTCGCATTACTGTGTTTGTCTTGCTGAGCTGCGTCTCCCCATATGCAACATTACCTACTGGGTTCACAAATGACCTTGACCAGAGGACAAATTTTGAACTTGACACAATCTGGTCATCGTGAATACAGTTCGAAGTGCCTCGACGAGACAAACACGTTGTTGAGCGTTGAAAATATTGCCCTATCTTTATTAGGTAAAACCTAAAACGTTGTGCACAAAAAACTTCCTGGAAGAAAATTCCAGCATGCCCTCTGAAGCCTAAACTGTTAGCATGAGCTAAAATTTGATTTGGTTTTTGTTTCTTCCTAGCTATCATAGTGCCCAAGATATTTAGAGTTTCTGGAGTTAAGTCCTAAAGTTTGCAAATTTCACTTTTGATGACCTCCGGTGACCTCAATTTTGACCTGAGCCAAAAGATGACCGAAGTGACTTCAATTGGGCCCTCAGCGTCTTTAAAAGGACCGCTGGTTGACTTGAAAGGGTCCTTGCCCAGCCTGAGGGAGTGTTGCTATGCCTGATGTGTCGTTATCAGGCGTCTAAGAGCCTTATGACGGTCTATGACGGTCTATGACGACGGTTACTGTCGGGATGAAACAAAATACGAATCTGTCGGGGGGGGGGGCTATTCGCCCCCCCCCCCCCCCCTTCGTATCTCGGAAACCGCTAGACCGATTATCTCTGAGAAAGTGGCATTCGATTCTTTGGAGCATGAACTACATTTCTGCATGCATAAATATGCAAAATTTTGTCATGGGCGAATACAGGTAACAAAAAAAATGGGGGAAAACATGCATTTTTTAATTCTTCCCCTGGGACGTTGTGTGAACGCAATGTGTTCATGTTGTTGGATTTAGTCACCGAATTGTATGCTGTAACATATACTCCTTTTTAAAATTTGGGAAAATTAACCCAATGGCGTCCTCAGGCAATTCCAAAGGGGGGTATCTAAATATGTAACTATAATATGTTTTTGCCGCTTTTATTTCTGCTTTAGATGCTTATAATTATATGTATATGCATGAGGATGTAAATTATGACAGTTTTTTATTTGTGCAGTAGCGTGCTCAGGAGGGGAAGGGGGGGGGGGGAGAATTGAGCTTTGTCTTTTGTTATCTTTATCTTTGCCTATTGATATATATTTTGATATGTAGTGTCACGCCATGGGTTCACAATTCCCCCCATTGCATACCTGTGACCGCCTATGCCCCAAAATACAATTGTGATCCATGCAGATAACATTGCAAGAAATTACCTACTGAAAAATAACGTTCAGAGGCACTAAGCACATTGTGTGTGAACGGAGTCAAACACATGCCCCCAAAATCCGTCCCTGGAGTCGCCCTTGGGAAACCAAAAATTAAAAAGAAATATAAAACATGTGCAAGGCATTGCTAAAACAGGTCACCAAGTTTCAAGTTGATACCTTTTGCTATGTAGCCACCAATTTTTGAAAGGGGGACGGGTATTTTTTTTTTAATCGTAGGAAATCGAGTTTTGATGCAAATTGCAAATAAAAAACGTCAAAAGAACGGAAATGATATTCTCTAAAAACAATGTTTCGGATTTGAAAATATTTGACTTTTGGTCCCCCCAAAAAAACTTATTTTTTTCGGAAAAATTTCACAAAATAAAAAAGATGAAGATATTAAACAAAAACGGAATATATATCGGAGAACTAAGTATGGACGATTTCCAAACCAAATGTCAAATGAATATCTTTATTTTTGACTGACTTATAGCTCCCTAAGCATAAGTTTTACTCATGACGTCATTTTTTTAAGTTACATTTTTTTGTCTTGCATTGACCAGATACAGACAAATGAATGTCACCGCTGAATTTCTGATACCAAACTGGTCTAGAAACATGCCTTTGTTATTGATATTAATAAATGTCAAATTTTGACTTTATGTGACATGATGTGACCTGACCTGAGGGCCATTATATGGGGTCAGTTGTGAAAATGGCTGCTACCATCGAATTATACGTGTAAAATAACCCATACAACATGTGTCGCATGTCTTTCGTAGACCTCTTGCCAGTAGTGACCTTTTGTGACGCGAGGCCATTCTTATAAGAAAAAATTCGACCCGTGGCTTGATATTTTATTTTAAAGAATGGCCTCAGGACCCGGCGCTTCCTCAGGACCCGGGGGACCCGGGGGACCCGGCCTCAGGACCCGGCGCTTCCTCAGGACCCGGGGGACCCGGGGGACCCGGCCTCAGGACCCGGCGCTTCCTCAGGACCCGGGGGACCCGGGGGACCCGGCCTCAGGACCCGGCGCTTCCTCAGGACCCGGGGGACCCGGGGGACCCGGCCTCAGGACCCGGCGCGGGGGATCTTTAGCGTCCAAACAGCGCCTCGGAAATGCAGCAACAAAGCCAAATAATATGCAGATAGTTTACACACTGCCCAAACATAACACATTTCCAGTCCTGAGGCCATTCGAGCCACGGCTGGAATGGCCTCGATCGAGCCACGGCTCGAATCGAGCCATCATAATGGCCTCGAATCGAGCCACGGCTCGATTTTTTTTTATCAGAACGGCCTCTGACCTTGACCTTGATAGTTGCTTACAATTTCACTTTTGCTTATGCGGGAGATGCAGCATACCTTTGGGAGCACTTTGTGCGAAAATAGGGTAAAACACACTGTATACACAGTACACACGTTTTATTGAACACGTCTACTGAATGCTAAGTGATATTGATGCCTGGCATTTTACCTGGCATGATTGAAGATTAATGTTTTTGGGCCTCGAAACATTCAGTATTAGTGCTTCATTAACCCGCGCCCCGCTGGGGTATTCAACCGAGCACGCCCTGCTATGGGGGTTCTGCCCATGGGCGCAGATTCTGCCCATGGGCGTAACCACCTTCCGAAAGTAGGGGGGGGGGGGCGGAGGTACTTTGAAGTCGACTCTTTCCATGCAACGCCCATAGGCGTAACGTTAAAACCCGAAAATGTTTCGGGGGGAGGACGCGTTCCCCCATCCCCAGTGGTGGTTAAGCCCATGATTCTGCCCCCTCGTTCTTCCGAACCAATAACCGCAGCGAGACGCGCAAGGAGGCAATCGAAAGCTCTCAATGAGATGCATCTAAAGCATACACGATTTACAAAACAAAAGTCACATGTCAGGTCAAAGGTCAAGATTGAGGTATTTTAGTTTGTGGGACATACTGTCCATCCAAGGCTTAGATTACGACTATTATCGGTCAAACACACTGTACACACCAATTCACGGGTGCAGTTTCCTATTCAGATGGTGGGGCCACTGCCCCAGCAACTTTGATTTTGGCCCCACCATCTTGGTGTTCTGCACCACCAACTTTTGTCAGATTTGAAGGTTTCCTGGTGTTAAAATGGTCATTTTTCACCTCAGCCATGCAAAACAACCACATAATATGATATTTTGCCCCACCAACTTGCTCTTAAAAGCTCCACCCATGCACACCATCCACATGTTAGATTGAAAACGCATAATTTTCAGCATTGGAGCATTTCCATGGTCTCAGAATCGTCATATTTCTAGGTATGCAATATCACCAAATTTGATTGAACTTCAACATGGAAAAAATTGGCGAATCATGAAGGAAAATGTCTACACGGAGTACATTTTTGCCAGCGAAAGGTTGCTGGGATAGGGGTACTGTACCCGCTATCTGAAGATAGGGGGGACGCGTCCCCCGCGTCTCCCCGGTGGTGCCGAACCTGTATGTAGTTACACGTCGTGGTGCCACAGCTCCCCCTAATTTCATCCCTGGAGGCGCCCATAACATTGGGCCATGCGCTTGCGTCCCACCCCTGAAACCGCCTGTGCCACACAATACAATTGTGATCCATGCAGATGCTATTGCACGAGACAAACCACCGCAAAATAACGTTTGAGTTACTAAACACCATGTGTGTATACACTTGCCCCCACAAATCCGTTCCTGGAGTCGCCTGTGGGAAGCCGAAAAATACAAAAAATCACACAAGGTGTGCAAAGAAGAGCTAAGAAGGTTCGCTGAGTTCAAAATTCTTATCTGTCAGATTTCGATGAAATACCAGTGACCCAAAATGCCTCCCAAAATACGTCCCTGAAGGCGCCCATGCGCAATCCAAAAAAAATGGGAACAAAATAAACATGTCTAAAAATGGCAGTAAGGAAAGGTGTGGAAGTTGTAGGCTCGTATTTACAACGGTTAGGGAATGGGGACTGAAAGCCGAGTCACGCTGCAAACCCAAACATGCCCCCCAGAAACCACGCCTGGAGCCGCCCCTGGTAAACATTTTTTTTTTAAACAAAAATATGCCCAATGAATATTTCGGAAAAGTGTAAAAGTTTGATGGCCGTATATTTACTCGTTTGGGGACAGGAGCGGAAACCCCTTAGGGGAGGGGGTCGTTTTAGCCCCCGGACACTGATAGGGTTAAAAGGGCCCTCGGTCGGCCTGCAACGGCCGTCAAGCGGCGACAGGGACTTTTTGAACTCCATTGGGTGCATTCGACCTCCATAGGTCCCGCTCTGACCTAGAGGGCCCACTCGGACATCCCGCCCACTCTGACCTCCACAGTTCCACCTCTGTCGTCCAGAGGACCCAATGTGGCCTCCATAGAGCCCACACTGACCTCAGAAGGCCCACTCCTGCCTCTAGAGGGCCCACTCTGACATCCGTAGGGCCCATCTCGCTTCCATTGGGCCCGCTGTGACCTCCAGAGGGCCCACTCTGACCTCCGGAGGACCCACTCTGGCTCCAGAGAACCCCCTGGCTTCCAGAGGGGGGCCTTTCTGGATACTAGTGGACCTGCTCTGGCTTCCTGGGGGCCCACTATGACCTTCAGATGGCCCACTCTGACCTTCAGAGGGCGCTCTCCGGTGTCCACCTCCAGAGGGTTCACTCCTGGCCTCCGTAAGACCAACTCTGACCTACAGATGGCCCCTTTGGCTTCACGACGGTCACTCTCGCTTGCAGAGGGTCAACGCTGACGGTGACCTCCAGAGGGCCCCTCCAGCTTCCAGAAGGCCACATGTGGCCTCCAGAGGGCCTACTCTGACCTCCAGAGGGCACACTCCGGCCTCTACCTCCAGAGAGCCCACTTCAGCATCCAGAGGTTCAATTCTGACCCCCCAGAGGGCCCCTGGCTTCAAAAGGACCCAATCCGTCCTCCAAAGAGTCCACTCTGGCTTCCAGAGGACCCACTTCTGCCTCCCAAGCGCCATCTCTGACCTCCAATGGGCCCTCTCTGGCTTCCAGAGAGCCCACTCTGATAGAGAGAGGCCCATTCTGACCTGTGAGGGCCCACTCTGGCCTTCAGAGGGCCCTTCTGGTTTCACAACGGCCATTATCGCTTTCAGAGGGACCATTCTTACCTCCAGAGGATCCCCTCTGGCTTAACGACGGCCATTCTCGCTTTCAAATGGCCCACTATGACCTCCAGAGGGCCCACTCCGGCCTCCAGAGGGCTCCATGTGACCTCCACCTCCAGAGGGCCCACTCCTGCTTCCAGAGGGCTAACTCTGACCTCCAGAGGGTCCCCTGACATACAGAGGGCCTCATGATCACAGAGGGCCCCCTGACCTCCAGAAGGCCCTCTGTCTTCCAGAAGGCCCATTCTGTCCTCCAGAGGACCCACTCTGCCCTCCAGAGGACCCGCTCTCTGGCCTTCAGAGGGTCTACTCCTATCTCTAGAGGGCCAACTCTGGCCTCCAGTGGGCCCCCTCTGGCTTCCAGAGGGTCTACTCTGAACTCCAGAGGGCCCAATCTGACCTGCATAGAGCCCGCTCTGGCTTTCAGGGGGTCCCATTGGCCTTCAGGGGGCCCTCTCCGGCCTTCAGAGGGGCCTCGGGATACCATTGGGCCCCCTCTAGCACCTCATAGCCTCATAGCACCTACCTCACCTCTAAGTTTGGTCGTTCTAGCTCTCATACTTTTGGAGATGTTAGGGGGGGGGGCACTAAAGCGTCCCCCCCCCTCCACTGCGTGTTAGTGGCATACCCCTCTCCACTGCGCGTGTTAATCGATAGTTGCAGTGCTTCTATTACCGGAAGCCCTCTGGAGAACACCCGATAATTTTGTGTTTCCATCATGTTCCTGGAGTCTTTGGAATATCTCAGCAACTAAGGGGGGATCTGGAGAAATGATGTAATGGTTCAATTCAGAAAATTTTGTTCTATAGACCAGTGTCAATAACCCCAAATAAGCGATGTGAGTAGGCACACTCCCTTTAATGTCCATGTGGACGCAGATGAGCACACAAGGGGGCACACAGGCCCGTGCCCCGCCCCCCCCCCCCCACGAAATGTCGGGCCCCTCTGAGGCGGCCCCGTGGGCAGGGGTGGTAAAAGTACTTTGAGTGGCCCGACCAAAAGTGGCACATACAAAAATGATCCCAGCACAGCTAGGATATTTTTTTTTTACTTCACATGAATACCCTAACACCTGGTGCATGCTCACATCATCCCTATATTTTAACCAGCGCCGTGCCGGGGGCGGGGGGTAGACACCCACTCAGGTTTTTCGCGGATAGTGGGAAAACGGCGAGCAGCGCCGCCATTTTGGGCACAGTTGTTTGTGCATCAATTGTCCACATTATGCTTTAAAAAATAATCGGGTCATCTTAGGTCAGGTCACCAAACCAGGTCACGTGACCCCACCTCCCAAAAAAACTTGTGGTCGTACCACAGTCACAGTTTTGGGCTGATCAGTTTGAAGCTTACAGGATTTCATAAGGTCACATATATCTACAATTATTTTGTCTTGGATTTGTAATATCAACGACCTAAGGTCGGTTTCATTTCGTGACCTCCCCATTATAAGTCAAAGGGGAAATATTTTAATTCTTCCTATTCTAAGGAGACGCAAGATAGCAGCCGAATTCCTTCTGGATCATGTTATTATAGGATATTCTTGATGTGCTAGGTGCCATTTTTGTTCAGTGACCCCTACAGGGTCAGCCGAGGTCACCAACAGTTGTATGCCAATAACTCTCGACATAAAGATGATAGAGAAGTGAAACCGACATCAGTGTATTTATTTCGTCGTGGTTCGTCTTCCCATATGCAGCATGACCTACTTGGGTCACCACCACTTGACTTTGACCTGAGGTCACATTTGTAAGTTGCCACCAAGCGACCCTGCTCCTGACATTTTCCACGATTCTCGCCCGCGACGGAAAATTATAGGGGATAATTTTCCATTTTGCAGATACCGAACGTGATCCTGGATTTTTTTCTTCTTCTCCATGATCCCGGCAAATTATCCAACATTTTCCAGATACAGAACGCACGGCAATTGGCAAATATCTACAAAGCTGTATTTTAGGAAACATGGCCCTGTTCGGTAGCAGAGCTTCACAAACATTGTTAAACTGTCTTGCGACGTATCATACTGGTTATTGATTCGACACTGATTGAATCAAATGGAATCGTTCAATCAAAATTCATTGAATGCAAAAATAATGTATTCACCACCAGAGGCCAATTTCACAAAGAAGTTAGTAATTACACATGTTTGCGATTACAAACGCAAGAAAATATTTAAAACCTCACAGAAGACATTTCACAAACATTCACCACCTCTGAATTACCGATTGTAAAGAAAGTTGTAAACACAAATGTTAGTAAAGCAGAAACCTTGAAATCAAGAACGCTTGTATTAAACTTGATGCTAATGACAAATAATCTGATTGTTAACAAATTGATTTAACAAATATTTACATTGTGGTTTATTTTGCATTCAAAATAAAATTAGTTATAGGGAGAATTATCTTTTAATTAACAGTTCATCGGAATGCAAACTCTGATCGTACAAATACATCTTGGTAAGCAATTAGAGTAAACAGAATTTGGCCATTGACCGGGTGGCGGAGCATAACAACAGAACTACTCTCAAAAGAAAGATCGTTGCATTTCTCGATCATTTTTTTACCTAACCTAGCCGATTTCCTACGTCGTAAAGGGTGAAGGTTCACTGCACATTGCACAAGACATCGTTGACCGCTGCAATTATATCGCCATGCGGTTTCTCCGCGCGGAGGCGCCCCTCACAGCGCAATCGCCAATCGGTAAGGTGCACGGTGACTGGACTTCAAAGCTGGAGATCCCTGTTCGAATCTCTCGGGAAATAACTCTTTTTTTTGGGCAGCTATACCTATGTATAACTAAATCAATACCCTAACAACCTCGGCAACGTAACAACCTCACCAAGAAAATAACCTGAGCAGTCAAACAACGTCAACTATCAATGTAGTTTCTGAAATTCAGAATCTCTGACCCACTGGAATTACAAGTTTGTAATTGCAAACATTTCCTCACTTCTGTCAACCTTTGAAAAATGGAACATGTGCAATTGCAAATATTTTTACAAACAATATCTTTGTAAAATAGTTTGTAAATAGTAATTTGAGATTTACTGCCTTGGGGCTTTGTGAAATCTAAACTACAAACATGTGTAAAAATTATTAGTAATTACAAAGAAATTCTTTGTAATTACACACTTTTTTGCTTTGTGAAATTGGCCTCAGATCTTTTGATTCATGAATCGTGATTGAATCAAACCCCGCATCAAATCAAGGCTGATTGAATCAACAGATTTAATGATTCTTAACGATTCAAGTACACTGGTACATTGTGCAAATACATGCAGTCCCAGTGGCTACATTCATTTATACTGAAATAGTATTGCTGTAACAATGTTTTAGTGATCATATATAAGTATGTTTCCATTTGGATTGATATGGCATAAATTCACCACATATATTTAGATGTTGAATCAAACGTTAACCGATTAAAGTATTTGTTTTGATTCTTTGAATCGGAAAGAATCAATTCTCAAAATTGTATCCGTGAATCGAACGGTGATGGAATCATTCAGATTTCGAAATGAATCATGATTAAATCGTTTCCAAAAAAAGTTGAATCAATAACCAGTCTGCAACGTAGGATGGTGGTTTTAAAGGGAAATAGTTACCTTTTCCAACAAAAATGGAGTTATTACTTGAAATCGACAGACGATACACAAATATATTGTAAATGCATCACATTTTGCATAAAACTTTCCTACCGACAGATATTTCAAGTTACAGTTGATAAGTTTTTATGTCATGTTGGATAAGTCTCGTTCCACACTTTTAACGACCGGTACTTGCAAGTACTTTTGGTCCTCATCGAACTGCGGGCTTTTCCCGTATTGCTTTTTACGGAATGGAGTGGAACATACATTTTGCGTTCTGCTTGTGATGATATGTCCTTATGATTATATCCTTTACAATTAACAGCCATTGAATAAAAAGGTAACCAAATTAGCAGTTAACTGATGCATATAACGGCGGCCTAGTTAGTGGTTGCGACCCTCATTTTTGAAAATTGCGTCATTTATTTTCAACATTAGGAGTTTTGTATAGTTTTGTCTCTGGCTGTATCTATATTATTATTTTTTTATTTTTTTGGTGTATTGATAAAGAAACATCAACAGGATTCATGCCCACTAATAGGTGCAGTCGCATAGTAAAAAAGCACAGTGTTGGTCAAAATAACATCACACATTCAGGCAAAGTACACAAATAAATACATAATATAGCATTCGCACGCAGCGGATCACATATACGACTCGCGAACTTTACGGCCACGACCACGACTCGCGAACTTTCGAACGCTGGTCAAGAAGGAATAGCGTGTTGCAGTGAAGAAATCAGCGGACGTACAGGATCTAAGAATTATGTTGGTATGTGTTGGGACACGACAGAGAAGGCTACGAAGGACGGTATTGACTCTGGCAAAAGGTATGGCCCAATGGGAGGAATTGCGAGCTGGCCGCGGCGGCACGGACAGGCGGAATGTCGACACGAGATGGGGACACTCAATGCGGCCTGGATATACACTGTATAGAAACATAATGTCATGCTGGACAAGTCTCGCTTTCATAGAACACATGTTAAAATGAACTAAAGCGCCTCATAGCCTAGGTCAGTACAGGGTCGGTCCGACCTGGAGGCAAGCCACCTCAAAACCTTGTGCTAGCCACGCTCGAGACACTTTAGATGGGTGACAGCTGCACCTCTCCATATTACACTGTCGTACTCGAGCAGAGACCGTGCACGTGCGTTATAAGCGCAAATCAGAGCCCGATGGTCCAAACGCGAGTTTCGCCGGAATCGCGGCAGCCGCATGCTGCGGATGAGCAGACCCAGCATCCGGTTCGCCTTG
Organism: Chirona hameri; assembly: GCA_036785665.1. Taxonomy (NCBI): domain Eukaryota; kingdom Metazoa; phylum Arthropoda; class Thecostraca; order Balanomorpha; family Balanidae; genus Chirona; species Chirona hameri. The sequence continues at coordinate 61,472 of JAXIVJ010005619.1, forward strand.
GACACAGCAGAGTCCATGTGAGATGCAAAGGTAAGTTTTGCGTCGAGAACGACACCTAAGTCGCGCGTTTCACAGCGGCGCTCCAAGACGGTACCATTCAGTGAATAGTCATACATGATAGGCGATTTGCGTAAAGCAAATGAGATGACGTTACACTTTGACGGGTTAAGCTTCAGACGCCAGACACGAGACCATGCAGCAAGGCGGTTTAGGTCAGCCTGAAGCGCGTCAGCGTCGGCGGTACAATTCACGCGGTGATTCAGCTTAATATCGTCAGCGTACATGATACAGTTAGTACGTGTCGTACAATGCAGTCGATGTCCGAGGTAAAACAAATAAAAAGCAGCGGTCCACATATACTGCCCTCAGGCACACCAGAGGCGACAGGCGCCCAATCGGACAGCTTGCCATTCAGCACCACTCGCTGTCTGCGGCCACTGAGGTAGGACTCAATCCAAGAGTACGCGCGACCCGTGACATTAGCCGTTTTCACGAAGGATTTTGCGTTTGGGGCGATTGGGGCGTTTGGGGCGATTGGGGCGATTGGGGTGTTTGGGGTAAATGGGTCTATAGCTTGTAAGAACACGTCTTTTTCCGGTGATTTTTGGTATCAATCACAATTTTATGAATTAATGTATAAGTATATGCCCTTACAATGCAATATTTACCGTTAGTTTGCTTTGAATATTCACATTCATGAGGAAATCTGGCAATTTTGGGCTGTGTTAGTTCCTTCTACAAAACATACCGAAAACGCCCCAAAAGAGGCTAAAAAGTAGACTAGATAATCAGCTTTGATTAAATAAAATACGCAATTGACAGTTAGTTAGGGCAAAACTGAAGATATTAATGGCCCATGGTAAAATTTGGATTTGGATTTGCGGAGATACAGAGCCGATTCAGTTTGTGTCAAGTTTGGGCTGATGAAGATCCAGGACCAATTTGTGAGGCCATGAGTCATGCCCCAATGACCGTCCGGTCATCGCACATCGGTCATCCGACCGGTCTCCGAAGTTACTGCGAGGACAGACTCCTGCAAATGTGGTCATCCGTCCGGTCTCCGAAGTTACTGCGAGGACAGACTCCTGCAAATGTGGTCATCCGTCCGGTCTCCGAAGTTACTGCGAGGACAGACTCCTGCAAATGTGGTCATCCGTCCGGTCTCCGAAGTTACTGCGAGGGCAGACTCCTGCAAATGTGTGGTTGAGCGCGATCCAATCGTCTTGTTTACAAACACGACCCTTCTGGTAGCCAGCACTCTGACTTATGACGGGAAATATTTCACAGGGGTTCCAATTAGCGCAGGTGTTAGCTGATCGTGCAATCAATCAGGACCAGCCGCATGCCGAGGAGGGAGTGGAGAATCGACAGAGGAGAGAGTGGAGAATCGGCAGAGGAGAGAGTGGAGAATCATCAGAGGAGAGAGTGGAGAATCGGCAGAGGAGAGAGTGGAGAGATCGGCAGAGGAGAGAGTGGAGAATGGCAGAGGAGAGAGTGGAGAATGGCAGAGGAAGAGAGTGGAGAATCATCATAGGAGAGAGTGGAGCATCGGCAGAGGAGAGAGTGGAGAATCGGCAGAGGAGAGAGTGGAGAATCGGCAGAGGAGAGAGTGGAGAATCGGCAGAGGAGAGAGTGGAGAATCATCAGAGGAGAGAGTGGAGAATCGGCAGAGGAGAGAGTGGAGAATCGGCAGAGGAGAGAGTGGAGAATCGGCAGAGGAGAGAGTGGAGAATGGCAGAGGAGAGAGTGGAGAATGGCAGAGGAGAGAGTGGAGAATCATCAGAGGAGAGAGTGGAGAATCGGCAGAGGAGAGAGTGGAGAATCGGCAGAGGAGAGAGTGGAGAATCATCAGAGGAGAGAGTGGAGAATCGGCAGAGGAGAGAGTGGAGAATCGGCAGAGGAGAGAGTGGAGAATCGGCAGAGGAGAGAGTGGAGAATCGGCAGAGGAGAGAGTGGAGAATCGGCAGAGGGGAGAGTGGAGAATCGGCAGAGGGGAGAGTGGAGAATCGGCAGAGGAGAGATTGGAGAATCGGCAGAGGAGAGAGTGGAGAATCGGCAGAGGAGAGAGTGGAGAATCGGCAGAGGAGAGAGTGGAGAATCGGCAGAGGAGAGAGTGGAGAATCGGTAGAGGAGAGAGTGGAGAATTGGCAGAGGAGAGAGTGAAGAATCATCAGAGGAGAGAGTGGAGAATCATCAGAGGAGAGAGTGGAGAATCATCAGGGGAGAGAGTGGAGAATCGGTAGAGGAGAGATTGGAGAATCGGCAGAGGAGAGAGTGGAGAATCGGCAGAGGAGAGAGTGGAGAATCGGCAGAGGGGAGAGTGGAGAATCGGCAGAGGGGAGAGTGGAGAATCGGCAGAGGAGAGATTGGAGAATCGGCAGAGGAGAGAGTGGAGAATCGGCAGAGGAGAGAGTGGAGAATCGGCAGAGGAGAGAGTGGAGAATCGGCAGAGGAGAGAGTGGAGAATCGGCAGAGGAGAGAGTGGAGAATCGGCAGAGGAGAGAGTAGAGAATCGGCAGAGGAGAGAGTGGAGAATCGGCAGAGGGGAGAGTGGAGAATCGGCGGAGGGGAGAGTGGAGAATCGGCAGAGGAGAGAGTGGGGAGATCGGCAGAGGAGAGAGTGGAAAATCGGCAGAGGAGAGAGTGGGGAGATCGGCAGAGGAGAGAGTGGAGAATCGGCAGAGGAGAGAGTGGAGAATCGGCAGAGGAGAGAGTGGAGAATCGGCAGAGGAGAGAGTGGAGAGATCGGCAAAGAGGGGAGTGGAGAATCGGCAGAGGAGAGAGTGGAGAATCGATAGAGGAGAGAGTGGAGAATCGACAGAGGAGAGAGTGGGGAGATCGGCAGAGGAGAGAGTGGAGAATCGACAGAGGAGAGAGTGGAGAATCGGCAGAGGAAAGAGTGGAGAGATCGGCAGAGAGGGGAGTGGAGAATCGGCAGGCAATAGAAGAGAAATATACAAAATCAATAACTTGAAGGTCATGTTTCGTCATTACCTGTCCATGCGTCGTCGTGTGTGATACTCCTGTATTATTTTATATCAAAACATACCGATGTTTCTAACAATCTGCAATTGTTAAGACAGGAACATCCATCCAATTTCAGCACACGATGGCGTCCTCTGAGGCCAGTGTCAGATATTTTTTTAATAGTTATTTATCGGTACAGTATACTCTGAGAGTATATAGGGATGCAACGAGCTGTAATTTAGTTTGATAAATTGTTTTGTACCTTCACAACGTTCGTCGAAGCCCTTACTAATGACACCTTGAATCATTATCAATTGTTTCTTCTCCCTAACCAATGATATTGTAATTGACGGTGACCATTGGGTGGTCAAGTCGTAATCCTTGATAAACGGGCCTGGCCAAGTCCATCATCTGTAGTGGACGAAAGCGGTATTAAATAGGGTATTCGTGCTTGCTTAGTATACCTCTTCTAAAAAACAAAATTATCCGACGAAAGTTCACTTTCTGGTTTTCATTCGATTTTGAGCTCAAAGGAACTGTTTAAAAAAGGAAGACGATACCTATCCCTAAAAATCGTAAATTTTAGAGCCATTTATTATGCAACCATCGTTGCAGTCTCTAAATGTGGTACATTTTCCAAGTCGAGTCAACCTGAAGGGTGCTAGCAGTGCATTTAGCTTCTAATTGCACTTCGTTTGAATCCACAGCAATAAGCACATGAGTGTTATCCTCTGCCTTCCAGAGGGAAGCTGTGTTTACGCCCCTCGTTCCCGGGATATCATTGTATTTTACAAACTGGCAGCTTTGAGAAGCAGGTCCTCCAAAATAGATCACTTGTTGCTTCACTGCGTTCATCATTTATTCAATTAAGATTTATAATGTTAAGAGCTAATAAGATGTTCATATTACCTCACGCCGAAGAGGCGAGCGTAACCAGACGAATGGCCGTAAATTTGTCTCTGGATGGATCGCTGATACTGAACTCAATTGATGCCAATACAAACATACTTTCTTTGGCTCTGCTCCGTGCAGCGTGAATTATGGGATGTCTTTGTTCTATAAACGAATATTCTGTTTTATTTATGAGCGCAATGTGGGATCTAAAAACATACTCCAGAAGTGCTTATACCGAGCTCGGTCATGTTACGGGGCTGGCTGCAGTGTAATTACGAGCGAGAGCGAAGCGCTCGCTCGTCCTTTCGTGGTGTATGGCAAAACTATGATTATGAGCGGCCCGACCCGACCCGACCCGGCCCGTGGCGACGCTTTTGAGAAGCGCATATCTCTGCAACCGCACGTCCGATTGACAAGCGGACTTTTTTGCTGAGCAGCCCCATCTAACCTCCCCTGTTTGAGACCAGTGCTGACTCATGTGGGTGACTACCACTGCGCGTGGCGCGTGACGCGTGAGGGGTGTTGAAAGGTATTTGCTCGCAATAACTCCGCAACTGCTGGGAAGATTATGTGTAAATTTCGTCTGTGGTTAGGGACCCCTCAGCCGCCACTTTCACACAACTCAGGGGTGGGGTGACTGCACGTGCGCACGTGCACACCCCTCTCTATATCTCAGGAACGGCTGAGCCGATTGTATTCAAACTTGGTATGTGGTTAGGGACCTCTCATCCGCCAGTTTCCCACAAGTCAGGGGTGGGTGCCTCTGCACGTGCGCACGTGCACACCCCTAGTCTGTATTTCAGGAGCGGCTGAGCCGATTGTGTTCAAATTTGGTGTGTGGTTAGGGACCTCTCAGCCGCCGCCTTTCCACAAATCAGGGGTGGGGTGGCTTTGCACGTGCACACGTGCACATCCTTATTCTATATATCTGGAACGGCTGAGCCGATTGTGTTCAAATTTGGTGTGTAGTTAGGAACTTCTCAGCCCCCACTTTCCCACAAGTCAAATGTGGGTGCCTCTGCACGTGCGCACGTGCGCACCTTTTTTTGTATCTCAGAAACTACTTGCCCGAGCGAGTTGAAATTCCCCATACATTTCCTTCGCTCTCGCTCGTTTATCGCCAACTACGGCGCCTTACTGGTGTGTAAATGCTGCAAAACTAATTGGCGCCCACGAAATGCAAATTTAAAACAACCTGATTTACTTTGTTGTTATATCACTAATGAAGAGAAAATGATATGGTGTCAATCAGTACAACTCTAAAATTGCACTCATAATTGAACCACGAACAATAATATAATATCTGTGCAATGACTTACCTATGCGCAGGAAAGTGACTGAATATTTTTGCCTGTTGATATTCTGCCCTTGGCAGGTGTCATGTACAGAGACAGTGCTGCAATAGCCCCACATGTGGAAATAGTCCAGTATCCAATCCAATGCATTGTTTTATTAATAGTGATAAATCTACCGGTACTTAGTGTCACATCGGCGAAAACTTATGAAGAAAAGCTCTTTCATAATAGCCTCAGATGTGGAAATAGTCAAGCAGTCTAGGATTTTTCCGAAGATGGGGGGGGCTGACCCAGGGGGGTGGCATTTCAAGGAGGGGGCGCTATGGGCCTACAAAGGCGCCAAAGGTTAACACGCGCACTGCCGGGGACTCGCGCCAACCACGAAACTGCCGGGGTGGGGGGGGGGGGGATTTCCGCCTCCCTAAGATTTCGAAAACCACGCAACTTAGCGACAAGGAGAAAACGGCGTTCGATAGCTCGAGACAAGCTCTATCGAAATAATAATTATTTTTAGGTCAGGTCAATATTGAGGTCACCATAGGTCATCAAAGATCAGATTTTCAAGTTTTAGGACTTCGCTCCAGAAACCCCCAAATATCTCAGGAACTATGAACTATGATAGCTAGGAACAAACGAAAAAAAAACTTTCGAAGCTCTTACAAAAATGCAATTAAATTGATGTCCTTAAATTTAAGCCCAGGTTAACAGTTAGGGCTCCAGAGGTCATCAAATGTAAAAAAGGCTATTTTTGGCAAAGCCGTTTTTCGCAAATAACATTTTACCTAAAAAAATAAGGCAATAATTTGTACCACATCGTGATGTCTCGTCAAGGCGTTTCGAACCATATCATGTTGACCAAGTGGTAACCCAAGTAGGTCATGTTGCATATTGGGAGACGTGTCTCGATGAGACAAACATAATGGTGCCTGTTTAACTTATCTATCTTCCTACTGTCGAGAGTTATGGACACAAAAAAGTGTTGGTGGCCTCGGACCAGGGGCGGATCCAGACAATCTTCAAGGGGTGTGGGGTCAGCAATTCCAGTGGTGCCCCTACCTATACTTAAATCTAAAACTCAACATATTTTGTCCACTATATTTTGAGAGTGCCCCTATTTCATCATTTGTTTTAATTGACAACGTTGACTATAGGTATTTGCAATATCAGTCGTACCCTTTCTATCATTTAAAGTGCCACGGATGGTGCTAAAATATATTATTTGTTCAGTCAAGGGCGGTCCCAGACGGCTGATGAATAATTGACCAAGAAGGAAGTCGAGGTTCGTCACCAGAGAGGGGGGGGGGGGTGGAAGCCTTTTTACAAGCAGTAAATCTTATGCATGCGATAAACTATTATTGCGCCACGAAGCGGTGCCAAAATTTGAGGTTTTGAGTGGGTTCGAGAACTAATTTGTGTTGTTGGAACCAGCATGCAGGGTCAAAACGAGGAAATATGTCTGGAGCAAAAAGTGGTGTCAGAAGTCATGTTGCCCCCCCCCCCCCCCTCCCCATTAAGGCCAAAGGTGGGGCCATGGCCCCCATATCCTCCCCCCCCCCCCCCCCTCCCTGCGGCCGCCAGTGTGTACAGTCTATATTAGACCCTTTTGTACTGGAAAAGAACACTGATTGATTTGCGTGGCGCGGGATTTTTTGCTTTATTTTGTTTTTGTCTGGATAACTAGGGCCTAAAAAATCGACAAGTTCAATAATCTATTATGTATCAGCCCAAGGGGGCCCTCAGGGCCCCTCGAGTCCGATACGTTGATGCCTCTGGTATAAAGGCACGTTGGTTCCCCTTCATAGCCCAAGGGACGGGGTGCATGAAGGGATATTTTTTGGCATAATTTAGCAATTTTAATTTAGCATCATTTCACGATTTCTTTTTTTCCAGCGACCAATACTTGTGATTTCATGGCGGCAACAGACCATTGTTTTCCTCCTGTATTAAAGGAGGTACAGTGCCCCGGTGTTCCCCCTCGCCCCACAGTGCCGCCTACCGTCACGATGGTGCCCCTGGCACACCGCCGCGGTGGTGCCCTTGGTTCACCGGCGCGGTGTTGCCCCTGGTACACCGGCGCGGTGGTACCCCTGGTACACCGGCGTGGTGTTGCCCCTGGTACACCCGGCGCGGTGGTGTCCCTGGTACACCGGCGTGGTGTTGCCCCTGGTACACCGGCGCGGTGGTGCCCCTGGTACACCGGCGTGGTGTTTCCCCTGGTACACCGGCGTGGTGTTGCCCCTGGTACACCGCCGCGGTGGTGCCCCTTGGTTCACCGGCGCGGTGTTGCCCCTGGCACACCGCCGCGGTGGTGCCATTAGTTCAAAGAACACTGAGCTATTTTCCCCGTAGCGTCGCGGATTTTTTTTCTTTATTTTGGTGGTCCCCCTGGTGCCCCGGTGCGGTTGTGCCCCCACGGCGCGGTGGTGCCCCCATGGCCCAAGGGGGGGGGGGGGGGGCATTGTCCCGTGACCCCCCCCCCCCTGGATCCGCCACTGATGACCTCGGCTGAGCCTGTAAAGAACAAAAATTGCACCTGGGTCATCAATAATGGCCTATGATAACATGATCCAGAAGGAATTGGACTGCTATCATGCGTATCATTGGAATAGGAAGCATTTGAATATTTCTCCATTTAATTATAATGGGAGGTCACGAAATTGATCTGACCTTAGGTCACGGATATGCAAAATCCGAGATATACGAATTGACCTAGGACTTTATGAAATCTTGTAAGTTTGAAACCGATCGGCTAAAAACTGTGGCTGTGGTATGACCGCGATTTTTTTTGGAGGTGAGGTCACTTGACCTGCCCTGGTGACCTGACCTGAGATGACCCGAGGCCAATCATTTTAGACTATGTGGGTAATTGATGTCCAAATTTGGCGAAGCTGCGCGCTGCCGTTTTCCCCACTATTCATGAGAGAAAAAAAAAACAGGGGTGGGGGCGAAATCCCCACCCCACCCCGGCCGTGCCCATACCAATTAATAACAACATTTTCCTGCAAAAATTTAAAATTATCTTACGCTTACTCATGTGCAGTTTGTCTTACAAAAAAAAAAATCTAAATTTATATTAAAAAAAATGAGACTGGATATATTTTGAAAGCACTCACGTGTAGGTATGTCGTCCGTAAGTAGCTCGTATATTCGAGTGCAGGGGGGGGGCGCCGTCACTGGCCAGAGGGGCGCCGTCACTAGCTGAAGGGGCGTAGTCACTGGTCAGAGGGGTGTCGTCACTGGCCGCAAGAGTGCTGTCACTGGACGGAGGAGTGCCATCACTGGCTAGATGGGCGCCGTCACTGGCCAGAGGGGCGCCGTCACTAGCCGAAAGGGTGCCGTCATTGGCCAGAGGGGGCGCCGTCATTAGCCGGAGGGACGCCGTCACTGGCCAGATGGGGCGCAGTCCATTAGACGGAGGGGCGCCGTCACTGGCCGGAGGGGCGCTGTCACTATCCAAAAGGGCGCCGTCACTGGCCGGAGAGGCGCTGTCGCTGGCTGGAGGGGCGCCATCACTAGCCGGAGGGGCGCCGTCACTGGCCGGAGGGGCGCCGTCACTGGCCGGAGGGGCGCCGTCATTTGCCAGAGGGGCGCCGTCATTAGCCGGAAGGGCGCCGTCACTGGCCGAAGGGGCGCCGTCTATGGCAGGGGCGCCGTCCACTGGCCGGAGGGGCGCCGTCACTGGCCAGAGAGGCGCCGTCACTAGCCGAAGGGGCACCGTCACTGGCCAAAGGTGGCCGTCATTAGCCGGAGGGGGCGGCATCACTGGCCGGAAAGGTGCCGTCACTGGCCAGAAGGGCGCCGTCACTAGCAGAAGGGGCGCCGTCACTGGCCGAAGGGGTGCCGTCACTGGCCGAATGGTGACCCCTAGCCTGAGGGCATGGCGCCTTCTCTGATGACGACACCTGGTCTGAGGGCGGTACTTGACCTGAGGGCTGCACCTGGCGTGAGGGCTTGCATCTGACCTGAGGGCGGCACCTGGCTAGGGGGCGGCACATGGCTAGGGGGCGGCACCTAGCCTGAGGGGGTCCTGGTCAGAGTGCAGCAAACGTCAGATATCAAACCCGTAAAAAGGCCTATTTCCGCGCCTTCGGCGCGGGAGGGCGCCCCCTGTATCCGCCCCGGTAGTCGAGTATCCATTACTATGCACTGTGTTTTAATAGTGATAAAACTACCGGTACATAGTGTCACATCGGCGAAAACTTATGAAAGCTCTTTCAAGAGTTGTACGCTGATACAGAAACATGAATGATTCATAGTTCGTGCCACCATGCTGTCTAAATTCCAAGCCGGGTCATACCAAAATGTTTGCTGCTCCTTCATATTGATGTATGTTTTCATAGGGTAGACATCTGGAATCGATTACTTTAACCATTCAAAACGTTTTGTTTACGTGAAAACGTCAACATTTACGCACGTTTACCTGCACTGCGTCCGATTGCGGTGCTACCGCTGTGGCTATGTATGCCCACACGTGGTGCGCAGGGGCACCTTCCTGATGTGGTATCACTGCAGCGATGCCGGCCTGCTATCCCAGAGATAGCAGGCCGGCATCTGCCTTCTGCCTTCTGCCTTCTGCCTTCTGCCTTCTGCCTTCTGCCTTCTGCACTGCATTATCACTTGTCGGCACCTTCTGTGTGTAACTGTACATATATACTTATATCCGCTGTCACTGTACGTGTGCGCGCCTGGGTGCCCTGGTGCCCTTTCCGCTAGAATGCTCAAGTGATGTAGGTATGTACCACCTACCGCTGCTGACTGTGTGTGCGCGCCTGGGTGCCCTGGTGCCCTTTCCGCTAGAATGCTCAAGTGATGTAGGTATGTACCACCTACCGCTGCTGACTGTGTGTGCGCGCCTGGGTGCCCTGGTGCCCTTTCCGCTAGAATGCTCAAGTGATGTAGGTATGTACCACCTATCGCTGCCACTGTGCGTGTGCGCGCCTGGGTGCCCTGGTGCCCTTTCCGCTAGAATGCTCAAGTGATGTAGGTATGTACCACCTATCGCTGCTGACTGTACACCTTGGTATAGGTTCGCTAGCATGTCTCCACGAATCGGCGGCTGCCTGATGTACTATCGTTGTCACTATGCATACACATATGTGCTTCTGCTTGATTTCCGAACATTTCCGTTACAACCCCATTCCACCTAACAACTGACACCTGACACTTGACGCTTCCGCCTCCTGTGTTATCTCTGCCGATGCGCAGTAATCCCGCTGTGTCACCTCACAGCCACAGTCCACACTCTCCCAACCGTGCCTGTGCCGTCCCCGCTGCTGCGTAGGTCCGCCGCCGCCAGTTGTACCGCTGTCGGCCTCTGTCACATGTCGCGGCGGGGGTTATTTTTATCGCCGCGGGGCACGCCACTTGGCCGGCGGCCCGGAGCGTGAGTCTTGTCCCGGAGCGTGACTCGCAGCCGGCGGCGGCGGCCGCCGTGCCGGGCAGGGAGTCACCGAGACCCGGCCGCGGCCGAGGGTAGGGAGTCACCGAGACCCGGCCGCCGTGCCGGACAGGGAGTCACCGAGACCCGGCCGCCGTGCCGGACAGGGAGTCACCGAGACCCGGCCGCCGTGCCGGGCAGGGAGTCACCGAGACCCGGCCGCCGTACTGGGCAGGGAGTCACCGAGACCCGGCCACCGTACCGGGCAGGGAGTCACCGAGACCCGGCCCGGCCGGAGGGCAGGGAGTCACCGAGACCCGGCCGCCGTGCCGGGCAGGGAGTCACCGAGACCCGGCCGCCGTGCTGGGCAGGGAGTTACCGAGACCCGGCCGCCGTGCCGGGCAGCGAGTCACCGAGACCCGGCCGCCGTACCGGGCAGGGAGTCACCGAGACCCGGCCCGGCTGAGGGCAGGGAGTCACCGAGACCCGGCCGCCGTGCTGGGCAGGGAGTCACCGAGACCCGGCCGCCGTGCCGGGCAGCGAGTCACCGAGACCTGACCGCCGTACCGGGCAGGGAGTCACCGAGACCCGGCCGCGGCCGAGAACAGCGAGTCACC
>JAXIVJ010005620.1:5000-72619 GCA_036785665.1 Chirona hameri
CTCGGTGTGGCTCCTATGACCGGGATCTCCCTCGGTGTGGCTCCTATGACCGGGATCTCCCTCGGTGTGGCTCCTATGACCGGGATATCCCTCGGTGTGGCTCCATGACCGGGATCTCCCTCGGTGTGGCTCCTATGACCCGGATCTCCCTCGGTGTGGCTCCTATGACCGGGATCTCCCTCGGTGTGGATCCTATGACCCGGATCTCCCTCGGTGTGGCTCCTATGACCGGGATCTCCCTCGATGTGGCTCCATGACCGGATCTCCCTCGGTGGTACCCCAGCGGTGTGGCTCCTATGACCCGGATCTCCCTCGGTGTGGCTCCTATGACCGGGATCTCCCTCGGTGTGGCTCTTATGACCGGGATCTCCCTCGGTGTGGCTCCTATGACCGGGATCTCCCTCGGTGTGTCTCCTATGACCGGGATCTCCCTCGGTGTGGCTCCTATGACCCGGATCTCCCTCGGTGTGGCTCCTATGACCGGGATCTCTCTCGGTGTGGCTCCTATGACCCGGATCTCCCTCGGTGTGGCTCCTATGACCGATATCTCCCTCGGCGTGGCTCCTATGACCGATATCTCCCTCGGTGTTACCCCGGCACAGCGGTGTGGCTCCTATGACCGGGATCAATCAATCAATGAAAAATATATTTCGAAACAAGTCTAATCATAAACAAACATATAGGCGGTCGGTGCAAATGCTCTAGGGCATATCACGAGGCACCTCTCGCAGAAAAAGGAAACAAACAAATACACCTCCCTCTCCCTCGGTATCCCCGAGGGACACCGAGATGGTCATTTCATGACAGATGTAATATCATGAAATGGTGGGTGTCCAGCACAAAAACATGACAATTCTGACCTTATTTTCATGTTTTTAGACCCGGACACCTTCGTCCAATCATTTTTGATCAAAACAAGTAATTTTGTCATCCCTCCATTCCCCCTAAAGCCCAGGCTACACCATGCGTGATAGTACGCAAAGTACGCACGGTTTTTGCAAGTTTGCGTCTTTTGCGTAGTCTAAAAATGTTCAGCTGATAGAAAATGCATTGACTGAGTTACACTGGAACAGTACGCAAAGTTCGCATGAAATATCACGCAAACTTGCAAAAGACGCTGCACGGAAGTACGCAATTCTGCAAAAGACGCAAGTACGCAAAAAAGTTCAGAATATTGAACTTTTTTCCGGTTTTTGCAAGATTGCGTATTCTGAGACAGTTGGTGGCGTATCGCCGGCAATCTGTTTTGTCACTAACTCTTGATAGAATATAGATAGAGACGTGCGAACGGCACCAATGTGTTTGTCTCGTCCAGATGCATCGCCCCAAATGCAACATGACATACCTGGGTCACCAAATGACCCTTGACCTGAGGTAAAATTTTGAAGTTGACCTAACCAGGGCACCATTAATACTTTTCGAAGCGTATTGACGAGACAAACACGATGGTGTCAAAATCATTGCCCTATGGTCAACCTATAAAAAGTTATTAACGACCTTTGTTAAAGAAAATGCCATCGTGACCTCTGGAGCCTAAACTATTGAGTATTGACCCACGTGAAATCCCCGACTACTTTTAAGCCGGAGCACTCAAGCACTGATGCGTATTCATCAAAAGGATCAGTCTCATTACCATTTCAACATTATACTACGTAAATCCCGGACGTCCGCTACGCAAAACACGCAAACTTGCAAAAACCGTGCGCACTTTCCGGAACGATCACGCATAGTGTAGCCTGGGCTTAAATCTCTGAATTTGGCCACCCCAGCGGTGTGGCTCCTGACCGGGATCTCCCTCGGTGGTGACCCAGCGGTGTGGCTCCTATGACCGGGATCTCCCTCGGTGGCCACCCCAGCGGTGTGGCTCCTGACCGGGATCTCCCTCGGTGGTGACCCAGCGGTGTGGCTCCTATGACCGGGATCTCCCTTGGTGGCCACCCCAGCGGTGTGGCTCCTGACCGGGATCTCCCTCGGTGGTGACCCAGCGGTGTGGCTCCTATGACCGGGATCTCCCTCGGTGGCCACCCCAGCGGTGTGGCTCCTGACCGGGATCTCCCTCGGTGGTGACCCAGCGGTGTGGCTCCTATGACCGGGATCTCCCTCGGTGGCCACCCCAGCGGTGTGGCTCCTGACCGGGATCTCCCTCGGTGGTGACCCAGCGGTGTGGCTCCTATGACCGGGATCTCCCTCGGTGGCCACCCCAGCGGTGTGGCTCCTGACCGGGATCTCCCTCGGTGGTGACCCAGCGGTGTGGCTCCTATGACCGGGATCTCCCTCGGTGTGGCTCCTATGACTGGAATCTCCCTCGTTGGTACCCCAGCGGTGTGGCTCCTATGACCGGGATCTCCCTCGGTGGTATCCCAGCGGTGTGGCTCCTATGACCGGGATCTCCCTCGGTGTGGTTCCTATGACCCGGATCTCCCTCGGTGGTGACCCAGCGGTGTGGCTCCTATGACCGGGATCTCCCTCGGTGGTGACCCAGCGGTGTGGCTCCTATGATCGGGATCTCCCTCGGTGGTGACCCAGCGGTGTGGCTCCTATGACCGGGATCTCCCTCAGTGTGGCTCCTATAACCGGGATCTCCCTCGGTGGTGATCCAGCGGTGTGGCTCCTATGACCGGGATCTCCCTCGGTGGTGACCCAGCGGTGTGGCTCCTATGACCGGGATCTCCCTCGGTGGTACCCCAGCGGTGTGGCTCCTATGACCGGGATCTCCCTCGGTGGTACCCCAGCGGTGTGGCTCCTATGATCCGGATCTCCCTCGGTGGTACACCAGCGGTGTGGCTCATGTGACCGGGATCTCCCTCGGTGTGGCTCCTATGACCGGGATCTCCCTCGGTGTGGCTCCTATGACCCGGATCTCCCTCGGTGGTACCCCAGCGGTGTGGCTCCTATGACTCGGATCTCCCTCGGTGTAGCTCCTATGACCCGGATCTCCCTCGGTGTAGCTCCTATGACCGGGATCTCCCAGTGTGGCTCCTATGACCCGGATCTCCCTCGGTGTGGCTCCTATGACCGGGATCTCCCTCGGTGTGGCTCCTATGACCCGGATATCCCTCGGTGTGGCTCCTATGACCCGGATCTCCCTCGGTGTGGCTCCTATGGCCCGAATCTCCCTCTGTGTGGCTCCTATGACCGGGATCTCCCTCGGTGTGGCTCCTATGACCCGGATCTCCATCAGTGGTGACGGACGCACGATGGTCAACAGGCATGGTCGAGCACTGTCGCCATTCACCGTCGAATAGATGGTAATCACAAGATGAATATATCCCACCAAAACAATAATTGTGGAAATATTCGTATGCATTTTTTAACTTATCGATCTTAAGTTGATCGCATTAATTTTGTAGGCGATTAACATTTAACAACACGCCCTTTCTGTGCCGCATATCTTCTCCCAGTCCTATCCATTACTTGGATCTCTACGCCAACGACGACCAGTGGCGGATCCAGGGGGGGGGGGCACGGGGGTCATGAGTCATGACCCTCTCCTTGGGCCGTGAAGGGACACCACCGCGCCGGCATACCAGTGCCATGACCGCGCCGGCATACCAGGGCCACGACGGCACCGGTGTACCACGGGCACCACCAGGGTAGGCGGCACTGTGGGGCGAGGAGAGGCACCGGGGCACCATGCCTCCTTGAATCCAGGAGAAGGAAACAATGGTCTGGTGCCGCCATGAAATCACAAGCATTGGTCACTGGAAGTTTTTTTATTTCGCGAAATGATGTTAAATTAGAATTGCTAAATTATGAGATAAAAAATGCCCGTTCATGCCTCCCGTCCCTTGAGCTATGAAGGGGCGCCAACGTGCATTTATACCAGAGGCAACAACGTATCGGACTCGAGGGGCCCTGAGGGCCCTGAGCAGTGTTAGATTTTTAATTTCATGACCTGGTCCCGGAGCGTAAACATCCATAGGTGGAGAGTAAAATTGTATTGTCAGGAAAGTTAAGATTTTCAAGTAAAACATCCTGATTTGTAATAGATATGAAATCCTTCTGAGGAAAATTTAATTATATTTTAACTACAATGTCAGTAAGATCAGGCGAAAAGAGAGCAAATTTCCTGAAAAAAATATGAAGAGAGCAAAATTCTTTGGATCCAAAAAGTCCAGAAAATTGCCCAAATTCCAAGGCTGGCCGTAAGGGAGTCGGGATCCGCTTCCATAGGCGGTGGAACAGGGGGGGGGGCAACGGGCACCGTGCCCCCTTGAATCCAGGAGGGGGAGGCGGGGCACCAATGTCATGGTGCCCCCATCAAATTGCTGAAAATACACCTATTTTATGCGAAATGGTGCAAAATTTAGAGACAAAAAACGCGTATTACATATGTGCGTTCTGATAAATCCTCACTGTGAGAGTGTTTGTTGACTATCGTTTTTTTTGTTGTCGCGAACGAACCCATAGTGCCCGCCGTTTGGGCTTTTTATAATGTGGTTCATGGTTGGAAATCCATGAAACGTATTTGAAACTGGTAAGCAACTGCACCCAAGCTGTTATAATTGTGATAACTAATAAAGTCGAAAAATATAACATATTTGTGCCCCTGCGGCGAAATTCCTTCTATCTTTGCGGTGAAAGAATCTCATTGGTGCCCTTGGGCTGAACTGAATTTTGAATGAATAAAATGAAAAGAATCGAATTTGTAGGGCCTAGTTATCCAGACCAAAAAATATAGCAAAAAACGCGCCATTCAGTGTTATTTTCCAGTACAAAAGGGTCGAATATAGGCTGTACACACTGGCGGTCACAGGGGGGGGGACATGGGGGTCATGGCCCAACCTTTGGCCTTAAATGGGGGGGGAGCGGAGCAACATGTCTTTTGACCCCCACCTTTTTCTCGGACATATTCAATCGTTTTGACCCTGCATCATGGTTCCAATAACAAAAATTCGTTCTCCAGCCCGCTCAAAACCTCAAGTTTTGGCGCAGCTTCGCGGCGCAATAATAGTTGTGTGGGTGTCCATTTTGCGTAAATACCATTGGTAGTTAAGTTTAACCCTCGCCCTACGGGAGCTTTTTTCACTTTCGCCCTACGGGGGGGGGGGGCTGACAGCCGCCCCCCCCCCCCCCTGTTAACTTCCAAACCAAGCAATGCGGTAAGAACCAGCATGTTGCCTGTCATGAGAGGAATCTAACAGTATGCGATTTTTAGGTTTCAGGTCAACGGGTGACCTTCCAGGTCAAGTGAATGACCTTGGATTTACCACGTCCAGAACAGCGATTTTGCTCTTCAGAAAACCTCAAAATTAGAAATTGATAAATGTAAATAAAAAGGCATGTTCCTAGACCAGTTTTGGCTCAGAAAAAAAGTAATTATTTGTGCGTATCTTGTCCAAAAATGTCAACAAAAAAAAGTTATTTTAAAAATGACATCAGTTTCTTACACTTAGGAATCCATCAGTCCGTCAATAATGGAGATATTGCTTTGAAATTTGGTATGAGTATTGTCCATACTCAGTTCTCTCACATATATTCCGGTTTTTCTAATATCTTTGAAAATTTTGATTTTGTGGGGATTTTTCCCCAAAAAAAAATATATTTTAGGGGTCAAAAACCCAAAATTTTGCAAATCCGAGATTGCCATTTTAAAGAAAATGCCATTTTGTATCTTTGGTGAATTGAGTTTGCAATTTGCTTTAAAACTCTGTTTTCTATGATTTTTCCAATATTTCTCTTCTTTTTTTTTACCAATATGACGTCATCAAAACATTATCTCCCAAAATACTTAACCAATTTCAAATAAATTTGTACAGCCTACGTATAATTGTTGTAAACTCAGCTACCACAAATTTCAGCAAGATGCACCCATATGTCAAAAGTTATTCAAGAAAACCTTAGGGGGCCTGTCAGCCCCCCCCCCCCCCGTAGGGCGAGGGTTAAGGGCAGCTTTTGTGACACATTTTCTTCAAGCCCGTCCCTTTCCAAAATCCTGCAGATTTTTGAAGTTCAAAAACATTTTTGAAGTCCGCACGAAACACAAAGCAATATAATGCACTGCTACTGCATGCACGAGATTTACTGCTTGTAAAAAAGCTACCTCCCCCTGCAATCACGCACCTCGACTACCCTCTTGGTCAATTGCCCCTCCACACACACACACCCACCCCTCTTCATCAGCTGTCTGAGGTCGCCCTTGACTGTACAAATTATAAATTTTAGCACCATTCGCGGCACTTTAAATTATATAAAGGGTACGCCTGGTATTGCAAATACCTATAGCCGTTTTGTCAATCAAAAAATAACTGAAATAGGGGCACCCCCAAAATATAGTGGACCAAATCCGTTGCGTTTTCAGATTTGGGTATAGGTAGGGGCAGTGAAGCGGGCACCACTGCAATTGAAGACCCCCCATGAGGATTTTCTGGATCCGCCCCTGACCACTATTCGATCTCTCACGAGTTGCATTTTGCCCATTTACTATCCTAAATCACTTTCAACTTGTGTGGTTCTCACACAATCTCTTTTTCTTCTTTTCTTCCCGACTCGAACATTTCCCTTGGTCTTTTGTCTGAAAGTCCCTCCCCTCCCCCTCCCCTCCCCTCCCCTCCCCATCATCTGCCGAGTCCACCAATCACACTCTCCACATCAACCCAAGACCCACCACATCCCAACACTTGACAGTACGCCAAAAATACAGCAACACAGCAACTACATCACGCTCACCTCTGTAACATCAGCGGCACCGCGCCGCGGCGTGCCAGCCGTATCGCGCATACCGGGCCGTGAGCACCTCACTGGCAGAGCAGTGTCGAGTTCAAGAGGCCTCCGCCGGCCCAGTGACGTAGTTGCGTTGTTGAGGCAGGCCCCAGGTGCGGACCTCCTCGGGGACTCCCGCCCTCTCTCCCATCGGACGGACGGGCCGCTCTATTGATGTTTGCTCCCGGTGGGGCGCGTTGCGGAACAAAGACGGGGGCCGGACCGGTCTTGGACGGGCCAGCTAGGGACGGTACAGGGCGGAGATAGACCGGCAGAGTAGAGGCGTAAGGCGCCAGGCAAGAAGTCTGATAACCATTATAATTCCAAATTCTAGGACATAGGATGTACTTAAAAGACCAAAGGATGACAATACATGGAAAAACTTGGAAGGTGAAACATCCCGCGGGAAGCTTCTTGCCCAATCACCTGAGTCTGAGTCGTCTTGCTCCACGGATGAGGAAAGACGACCCATTTGCGACATTTACGGAATCGGGCAAAACCACTGCTGTGTCCCAAGCAACCAAATAATACGCACTATTCTGAGCACACACAAAAAAAATGTTTAACGCGCGTGGCAAACCCAAAACTCGTAGGCTCTATATGTAAAGAAATGTAAGTAAGCTGAATCACACCTTCGTATTGTACCAGACTACCCTGGCGTGATGATTAACCAGTTGTCTGCGATAATGTGAAGTTATTTCACGGTTGCCAAGGGACCGCTTGACCAGGTCTAGGGATGGTAAGGCGCTAGAATCTTCGAATCGACGTCTGCTTGGATATTCCGTCCCAGCAACGGGGCTTCGAAATATGATTTTTTTAACGGATGGAATCCGCATGACCCGCTATTCACGTTAAATCAATGATGTCGCTAACCAATAAACTGCACGCGCTGAAACCCATGAATATAATAAGTCTGTCTCCATTATTAAGCTCCGCACCTGTTGTAAGTCTTAACATCTCAGTTACTTCCGCTATAGGTCCTCACCACACCGTGGCGTACCCAGGATTCACTCCAGGAGGGGGCAATTTCTGATCAGGGGGCATAAGGTACCCCCACAAAAAAAAACTCACCGGATTTGGCCCACTATTTTTAGAGGGGCATATTTAAAAAAAAAATCATTCATTTTTGCCTGGAAATAGGGCCCCTATTTCCAAGCGGGCACCTACGGTCAAGGGGGCACGTCAAGGGGGCCTGAAGGTCCTTCAGGAGAGGGCAATTACCCCATTTGCTTGGGTACGCCTATGTCACCACGTAGTAAGGCAAAACCACACCTCAGTAGTAACCCTCAACACCACGGCGAATAAAACCGCGCCGTTTTTGAGTCTCGCCGGGCAGGTCCACTACTGCTCCTGCTACAGCTCATCCCGTATGCCTGACGGGCGCGAAAGGTTAGTGTCCTGTGCAACAGCCATGCTGAGAGAGTGCGGACGGCAGAGGAGACGGGACAGGCGGTGAGGGGTGCCGCGACCAGAAACATGTACACAGGGCGGGCGAGAGAGCGAGACATACCTTAGATCCAGACATGGGGAGAAGTCTGAAAGAAAAGAGAGGGAAAGAGAAGTCAGAAGCGGACGCAGAGACAACACCGCCGAGCAGCGAAGAGAGGTGCCGGGACGGGGAGTCTGGGTCGACAGAACGGATGCAGAGAGATCAGGGCACGGCAGACTGACAAGAGAGAGAGAGAGAGACAGTTCGAGGGAGAATTTAAAAATTAACATCGACAGGGCATGCCAGTGTACAGAAAGCGAACGGGGACAAAGACGTACAAGCAGGCCACGTACTAACAGTAAACCCAACCAACCAGCAGCAGGGAAATGAGAGTCAGACAATGAAAAGCACAGACCAGTGCAAGCAGTTAATGTACAGATCATTACAGTGTGTAAAGAAATATGTGTATTCGCTTGATTTTCTAAAGTTCTTACACCTATTACGTAAAAGACGCCGACAATATGAGGCCACGACCGATGATCCAGTTATATTGATCCAGTTATATATATTGAGTAATAATGATACATTGTACATTATACGGCACATGTTTGTTATTGCGTTCGTTCACCGATAAATATAAATACATCAGGCATCAATACATATAATAGTTGCACCGTTTATAATGATGGGCAAGATTTGATGATTTGACATTGTAAGCATCAGAGAAGCGAAGTTGGGATAAGTTCTTGGTCGATGCTATTACATCATTATCATACGCTTTTCGAGTATCGCCATTATAAAATATCCATATATTTCAACATTAACATAAACACATGTATTCAGTTATATCCGCTCCACAGCCAACACCATACAAAGACTGGTGTGAACCCACTGCAAACAACCACTCCCCGCCGACAAGCATGACGTCACGTATCCGTACACGGCGGACGTGACTCTCTATCACGCCGACGAGACCCCCACCCGCTCCCGTCTCTCCCCGCTGCAGTGCAGCAGCACATATGTCCTCCTATGATCGAAATGGCAAGCAATGTGGCCAGGCCAGACGCGAGATGGCTGACCTTGGCAGCCCTAGCACTGCAGAACACCGCTCTCGGTAGTGAAATGATACAGCGACGACGGTATTCTCGCAATTAACATTTATTTCGCGACATAAATAGCAAACTATGCACCATGTCACTGCAATGCGTTGAAGATATTCACAATTTACACTATATTTACGATCGTAGAAACGGTGCATAACCGCAAGAAAGTATGACACATAAGTACATAAACAAACAGAAAACAAAATTTAACTGTGAACTAAATCACACAATGCCCTGGCCCTAACTCCTAAGTATCACAAACTTACCCATAGCTTCTTCAAGGTTTACGACCACTACGCCCCAGCGCACCTTAAGAACCTACAACGGGTTCACACGGTGTCATCATTCAGGTGAGTCCCACTTGAACATTCCACCTTACAGCAAGCCCTCGCAAACAATCCCAGTACGAACACAGGAGGACACAGTTTGTGGCCCACCGATCTAAAAGGACTATTGAAAACACATCGAGTGGCAGCGTCCAACATAACCATACGCCCCCCCCCCCCCCGTTTCCACATCCATCATACCAGGGGAAGCGAACTTTGCTTCCGGCCGATACAAAACCATAGGAATTATTGCCTGCAATCTGGTGTCGAGAGATGGCGTTCTATTTGCTACAAGGCACAAGGAGATTGATTGAGGGACGCTTCAAAAAGCCGCACCACAGCTGCATTCTGAAGATTGAACGTTATCACCCTTAATGGAAAGCAAATGCTGGTCTAAAAAGAAAGTCTGAAACGCGCAGTTTGGTATGATAAATGTTATCTCTTTCACAGACGAAAGCAAAAAGACTGAGGTAGCTTTGATTACTTAGTATCGCAGTGATAGTCTAAAAATATGAGGGGTTTTGGATGGTATGTTTGGCATGGGTTTGGACACAAAGATGATGATGATTTGGGCTTACGGTCGCACATATTACAACATGGGTTCAACCAGATGACTGTATTTGTCAAAATCGTCGACACTTATTAAACTATATAAAAACTATATAAAAAACTATATAAAAATATACAGACTTTAGTTGACTACTCTATCAGGTATGCATCACCACTCTGTGGCACAAACGTAAAGTTGAAGCCTGATATTCTAAGGAATTACTTTTGTCGTCACGAGATTCCATAACTTTGTAACCTATATTTCAACACTGTGAACTCGGTTTAATACTACACACACATATGCGGATATTTTGCTATGTTTACTTTACAAAATGGCTAAGCTCAAATATTCAATAACTAATGCACCAACCAAGCTCAAAAACATCCCTGGCCCGACCGAGTCAGGAAAGTTGCTCCAATCTCGAACCGAAATCTTGAAAATGCTGCATCCAGCATCTAACATTGTATCAGCAGGTTTTCACCAGCTAAAGGAACCAGGGCAAATCCAGCGGCCACGACACCGTCCAGCAGACCGCTGTTTTACCGTCACGCGGACGGTCGGTAAACCGCAGTGCAAATGTGGCTGTACTGCCGTGACTAGCACGTTGGCTCTCCCCTCTCCAGCCACGCTCGCTGCCAGCACGACGAGTTAATGCCACCGGGCCGACACCGCCGCCGACACTGCAGACACTGCAGACACTGCCGCCTACACTGCAGACACTGCCGCCGACACTGCAGACACTGCCGCCGACACTGCAGACACTGCCGACACTGCAGACACTGCCGCCGACACTGCAGACACTGCCGCCGACACTGCAGACACTGCCGACACTGCCGACACTGCCGACACTGCCGACACTGCCGACACTGCCGACACTGCCGACACTGCCGACACTGCCGACACTGCAGACACTGCCGACACTGCAGACACTGCCGCCGACACTACAGACCCTGCCGCCGACACTGCAGACCCTGCCGCCGACACTGCAGACACTGCAGACACTGCCGCCTACACTGCAGACACTGCCGACACTGCAGACACTGCCGCCTACACTGCAGACACTGCCGCCTACACTGCAGACACTGCAGACACTGCAGACACTGCAGACACTGCAGACACTGCCGACACTGCCGACACTGCCGACACTGCCGACACTGCCGACACTGCCGACACTGCCGACACTGCCGACACTGCAGACACTGCCGACACTGCCGACACTGCCGACACTGCAGACACTGCCGCCTACACTGCAGACACTGCAGACACTGCAGACACTGCAGACACTGCAGACCCTGCCGACACTGCAGACCCTGCCGACACTGCAGACCCTGCCGCCTACACTGCAGACACTGCAGACACTGCAGACACTGCCGCCTACACTGCAGACACTGCAGATCCTGCCGACACTGCCGCCTACACTGCAGACACTGCCGCCTACACTGCAGACCCTGCCGCCTACACTGCAGACACTGCAGACACTGCAGACACTGCCGCCTACACTGCAGACACTGCAGATCCTGCCGACACTGCCGCCTACACTGAAGACACTGCAGACACTGCCGCCTACACTACAGACACTGCCGTCGACACTGCCGCCGCGCCCCGGAGTGGCCACCCAGGGGCACTCCGGGACAGGGGCTTTTAGCGCACATCGCCGACACATCCGGCGGCTGTGGTTCGGCTGAATTCCGTCTGGGTGTTTTCACTCAAATGGATTGTGTACTAGGTTAAGTAGGGATGAGTTTGCTGTTTTAAACCACTGGACCCCAGGCATAGAAGACTGCCCAGTGCAGTACCGTATGGTAGATTGCTAGGCACCTTGTGACATGTATTGGTACCTACTAAGATTCTGGTATTTTGTATTATACTAGGTCACTGAATTGGATGAATGCAATTGATTTAAACAGTTTCAAAAGTAATACTTTTGGTAACCTCGTTTTATAGCACTGAAAACACTACCAAGTTTGACTCAAAGGCATCAAGTGGCAGGCAATAGTAAATCATGACACACTAACAAAGCATGTCAGCCATTACTCTGTCTCGTCTTGCCAAATTAAAATATTTATATAAGATTATGCACACAGAGTCTGTCAACTCTATAAATTGTATGAAACAGGTGAGTTTGTGTTCATACAGATCGAAATAGAAAAGGATCTATCTAGGTGTCATGGTAAATAGTAAGCTATCACCAACAGGTGAAAAGGAAAGATCAACCAAAATGAAAGAAAAAAAATGGAAAGATTTAACAGTCTGAGTTGCAAACTCATAATAGCACAATTGGGCTTAATAGCAAAAAAAATGATAAGGGTCACTAACATAAACTCACCAAACAAAGCAAAAACATATAGGTGCTCCAACTCATTCATTTGCCAGTAGAATGGTTGTAAGACATTGGCATGCCTTAAGTTTAAAACCCAGGGTTTAGGGCCCATAGTCTGGGGTGGTTTACCCGGTCAAAGTTCAGTAATTCACCTCCCCAGTTTATGGTGTTCTTGAGGTCTCTAATAGAAGAAGAGTAATCAGCTGACAGTAATATCACAACAGAGTGAAAAGTTGGTTATCAAGACTATGAGATGGTCTGGGGGTCCAGGCTCTGGACTCCAGGGGGTGATAGCCCCCCCCCCCCCCCCCCTTAGGTTCTGCAGTGCAGCGAGCGAATCATTCTAGACATGGGTCCCTGTGACCATAATTACTGTAAATGTTAGGTTGGGTACAATTATGGGCAATAGTTCAGTAATTCACCTCTCCAGTTAATAGTGTTCTTGAGGTTCTTGAGGTCCTTAATAGAAGAGAGTATTATTACAACAGACATAAAAGAGTACCAGTAATACCAAAGCTATGATGTCACCAAAAGTGATACATCAGTTGGGGACACTATGGTCATATTTTCTATTTTTGGAAAGTTTCCATTTTTGGAAATTACCTCTATAAATGGGACCGCATTTTCCAAAAATGGAAAAGTTTCCAAAAATATAAAATTTTACCAGTGTCCCCAACTGAAATGGGGCTGCTTGCGGCCCCATTTGGGTCAGGATTTGGGCTGCCCCAAATATCTTGTTGACGTGTCTGCCACATTTTGCATACTGGCCCAGTAGGAAGTCATTTTCCCTGCTTTTAACTCTCTAGTTTTTCATAGACCATGTGAAGTCAGTGGTGAGGCTCCTGCCATCTTTTCCAAATTCTGCCATGTCTACCACAGTAATACATATATACAAGAAAAGCTGGTCAAACATTGTAATTCAAACACTGAAGTATCATTGATATGTTTAACAAATTAATTTACATTCCTCAATGATATAAATATATCACTCCAAATTATATCCACCATTGAGCATGACAACCCAGAGTGTGAAACCCCAACATAAGGAACGATGTTATTAAATAAATATTACGTTGAAGGAACAGACATTATGATATATAAGGGAAAATGAGCACTTATTTTTCCAAAATGACCACAATTAGGCATATAAAACAAATCCAAATCACACAAAATATCTATTTAGTCTCACATGCCTTGCCAACCCAGCGCAATACGCCACAATCGGCTGAACATGGTGATTTGTAATGGGAACCGACTCTGCACAGTCATGCTATCACTAAACACAATATGCTGAATAGCATAAAAATGCTCTTTCATCACCAAATATTTCCTAAATATTCTAACAAACGAATATTCCCAGAGTTTGTTTTCAATGTCCAGCAGACATTGATGTAAATGAGCAAAAAAAGGGACTTCAAGGGTGGAATGTTTTACTTCAAGGGGTAAAAGATGCACATCACTATGCAGAATCTGAATCCACCAGGTCAAACTCACGTTTTTTAGACATGAAATGCTGAAATCTCTAGAAAGCTAGGGACTCACGATATTTTCCATAAATAGGAACGCTTACGTCATCAGCGTTCCCATTTTTGGAAAGTGCTGACATAATCAAACCTGACCTAACCTTTACAGCAATTACAGTTGCAGGGACCCACGTTTAGCACGCTCCGCTCGCATTCACTCACTGCATTGCAGAACCTAATGGGGGGATGTCACCCCCACCCAGACCATCTTGTAGTAAAAAATAAACCACTTTGTCTGTCGTAATATTATTGTCAACTGACTACCCTTCTTCTATTATGAACCTCAAGAACACCATAAACTGGGGAAGTGAATTACTTAAATATTGCCCCCAAACCTAGGTTCCTTGTCATGTGCCAACTGTTTCACCCTTCAGAGTACGAGTGGAAGGCACCGTGAACAATCTGTGATAAGTACCTACCCCATCATCATTTCGCCTTCCTACTATTCTTGAAAGCCTTGTGGAATCAAAACTTCGCGGCACATCAAATCTGAATCGAAATAAAAATGAGTGTGAAGCGTGTTGAATTGTCAACGCACTGCGAGCAATTTACAGCATGAAGCAAGAAAAACACTCGAAGAATCTTGTTCTATTACCCTGCTTGCCACAACTTATGCACAAATGAATCACCGCCCGTTACCTATTTGAATATACCAGTATGAAACTCGCACTCAAAATTAGGTGGCCGTTCGGGACAGGATACTACACCACGCAGGGCCGTATAAAAGAGGTAGTCATCCGGGGATTTTAGCGCCCAAATCGAACAACATTAGCGTGACGTCACTGGTGCTCTGGTCCGACTCGGCTGTCCCCGCACACGGTGCGGTGCGAATATTTCGAACGGGATACGAATAGTTGCTCCTAAGGTACGATCCTATTGAATTAAGACTAGGGGCCGGCAATGCGATCGGGCATTAATCCGATCGGGGCATTGCCTTGGGGTCAAAATCGTAATTTGGTTTTACCCCTGGGGGGGGGGGTTTATTTTGCCCCCTCGGGGTCGGCCACTTCAATAGATTTTGTGGCACTGTACCGCGCACGTGGCCTGCGAGCATCAAGTCTGTCACCAACCGTGTGACCTGAGGAGGTGAACAAAATAAGAAATGCAGGCGCCCGCTTGTTGGTACTTGGCACGTGTCACGTGCCATCGATTGACCCGAAAATGGTACCATCACCTGTCCTCCGTTTTGCCGCATCTAACGGTGCCACCAGCATTGAAATCGGCCCGGCCGTTGGGGCTCCACGTGCCAATATGCTCCGTCGGACAGACACACAAACAGGCTCCTCCCACTTTTCGAGCGACGACCCGGTGGATTTGCGAACTCTGAAAAACATGTAAACATGTTTCTCATTTTTCTACGATTTTGAATAACGTTTACCGCGGATAATTATCCGGGGGTGAGACGGCTTGGGAAATATGTGATACGCTGCCCATATCACATATTTCCCAAGTGTATACATCTGGCGGGCGTGTTTGAAAATAGCAACTACTTAGGGAGACATGTCAGTCAAAAATGTAGATATTGCTTTGATATTTTTGGGGGGTTCATACTTGGTTCTCCAATATATCTTCCGGTTTTTGAATATGTTCGAAAAGTTAGGTTTTGGGAAATTGTTCCAAAAAACAAACATATTTCCCAAGTGTATACATCTGGAAGGCGTGTTTGAAAATAGCAACCACTTAGGGAGACATAAGTCAGTCAAAAATATAGATATTGCTTTGATATTTTTGGGGGGTATCGTCCATACTTGGTTCTCCAATATATCTTCCAGTTTTTGAATATGTTTGAAAAGTTTGGTTTTGGGAAATTGTTCCCCCAAAAATAATATTTTGGGGGGAATAATTTCCCAAAATCAAACTTTCCAAACATATTCAAAAACCGGAAGATATATTGGAAAACCAAGTATGGACGATATGCCTAAAAAAGCAATATATATATTTTTGACTGACTTATGTCTCCCGAAGGGATTGTTATTTCCAAACACGCCCGCCAGCTGTATACACTTGGCAAATATGCGCCCCGGTCCGGCTAGCGGGAGACGGTCATACGTTGCCCCGGTCTGGCTGAAGAGTGAGACGGCCATACGCT
Organism: Chirona hameri; assembly: GCA_036785665.1. Classification (NCBI taxonomy): domain Eukaryota; kingdom Metazoa; phylum Arthropoda; class Thecostraca; order Balanomorpha; family Balanidae; genus Chirona; species Chirona hameri. Next base: position 21,043 of record JAXIVJ010005620.1, read on the forward strand.
GCCCCGGTCCGGCTGAAGGGGAAGGGGGAGAGACGGCCATACGCTGCACCGGTCTGGCTGAGGAATGAGACGGCCATACGCTGCCCCGGTCTGGCTGAGCGGCGAGACGGCCATACGTTGCACCGGTCTGACTGAGGGGTGAGACGCCATATGCTGCCCCGGTCAGACTGAAGGGTGAGACGGCTATACGCTGCCCCGGTCCGGCTGAAGGGGGGAGAAGACGACCATACGCTGTCCCGGTCTTGCGGAGGGGCGAGACGGCCATACGCTGCACCGGTCTGACTGAGGGGTGAGACGGCTATACGCTGCCCCGGTCCGGCTGAAGGGGGGACGGCCATACGCTGCCCCGGTCTGGCGGAGGGGTGAGACGGCATGCGCTGCATATCTGTCTGAGAGGTGAGACGGCCATACGCTGCCCGGTCCGACTGAGACGGGGGAGACGGCCATACGCTTCCCCGGTCTGACTGAGGGGTGAGACGGCCATACGCTGTCCCGGTCTGGCTGAGGGGCGAGAAATAACATTGTTTCAAGATATGCTTTAAAAACTTTAAAACAAAATATTTCAAAAGCATAGACTTGCAACCTAACTACCTAACTTGCTTATCTAACGGCGACGACTTCAAATTGCCGCTCGTCAACACCCGTCAAAAGATCACAAAACACTCGAAAGCGCAGCTGCGGCGACGGGGCTGGCCACGACTGGACCAGAGCACCAGTGACGTCATCTCTAAAACTGAGTCGCTCAGCAGCCGATACATGGGGAATCCCGGGATGACACCCCGTGACCACCACGCTTCTTTCTTCTGCGCACACACCTTGCGCGCGCGCGTAAATGTTTTGGTAGACAAAGAAGTGTCACATCTAGCGATAACTACAGTGACTGGCAACAATCTGGCAGCCTGACGATATTTCCGCTAGATAGCCGGGTTAAGTCCAGTTCTCACTGCGCGTCTGCCGAGCGGGCGGCCAGCGCAACGTGAGCGGCAACGGTCAAAACCGTCAAAACAGATGCAAGCGTCTCGGGACAGCCAATCACAGCCCGGCGCGGGCCGTCGCGGGCCCGCTCCGTGTCCCCTCCGCTCCATCTCCGCTCGTATTCGGACGCGCGCGGTGAGAACCGGGACAAATAGCGCGACTTGGCGGCGAACCGGCGCGGTCGCGTCCCGATCACGCTACGTTCCGCCGAAAGATGGATCCATTTTATCTTTTGGGCCGAGCGTACAGCGTACAGCGACCGTGAGAGGAAAGGAAGGCCAAATGATTGAAGTATTGACTTCGTTGTTCAATTCGACAGGCATATCTCATTCGATAGGCAATTGTCAAAGTTACTTGAGGCAAACTTGGGCGGCTCGTTTGACGCATTTCTTTTTAATAAGCTCCCCCCCTTCTCAAGAAGTAGGGGGGCCGGGGGGGGGCATGATTCCCCCATAAATTTGTAAAAGGGCCCCTCCAATAAGTTGACCGAGGGCCCCGAGGTTCCCCCAGCCATGCAGCATGAGGGGCCCTCTAAGGCCGACAGAAGGCCCTCAGTCGGCCTGAGGGGCCCTCGGTAGGCCTGAGGGGCCCTCGGTAGGCATGAGGGGCCCTCGGTAGGCCTGAGGGGCCCTCGGTAGGCCTGAGGGGCCCTCGGTAGGCCTGAGGGGCCCTCGGTAGTCCTGAGAAGGCCCTCGGTAGGCTTGAGGGGACCTTCAGTATGGCCTGATGGGGCCCTCGGTAGGCCTGAGTGGTCCATCGGTATGCCTGATGGGGCTCTCGGTAGGCCTGAGGGGTCCCACGGTAGGCCAGAGGGGCCCTCGGAAGGCCTGATACTTCAACATTGGCCTGTCCGACGTTTTTTGTTGCGACTATTTAGGGGCCCTGCAAAATATAGTGGTTTAAATCCGAGGAGATACCATTTCGCGATTTTGTTTTGTTTTGGGGGGGGCTTTGGCCGTGGGAGAGGCCCCTGGGTTTGTCCCTCCTCCATCCGAAAATACCACCCACCGCCACTGATACCACCTCCATAACCGCTCAATCTGAACTCGTGCGATTTGTCGGCTGTGATTGAAACCGTCTGGTGAAGAATATAAGGCGGGAAAAGCTACCGCCGGGTGATCAAAATATATTGTTCTATCCTCCATGGGCATACCCTGGGCATGATTCCACCTGCGAAGTCATTTAGTACCCTGGGCATGATTCCACCTGCGAAGTCATTTAGTACCTAAATATGTTTTCCCTAGAAAGCATTGCAAAATCTCCATTAGCAAGGGAGGGAGGAAAGCAATGGGAGTATCAGCTGACTGCGATTCCTTCGACCCAACCACACTGGAGGATCCAGAGCGCTGTTCGGCGGCCGGCTCTCGCGAGAGCGCTCACCGACGTCACACAGGGCAGTGTCGTCATAATGAGTGACGTCGGCTCGCGGCCGCCGAACACCGGCGAGCAAACCCGGCGACGGCGAGCGAGCAAGCCATGCTAGTGCTCTTTTTCAATCGCTGGAATGCCGCTCGCGCGCGAGCACGTGACGTCACGTAAGGGGGCACGCGTACATGAAACTGTGCGCGTGTCGTCATCGTTTGCTCGCTCCTGATTGGTGAATCGCACGTTGCTAGGCAACCTGCGAGCCCACTAGCACTGGCTAGCGTGAGAGCCGGCAGCCGAACAGGGCTCCGGCGATCGGTTGCACTTGCGCTGGGAAGTCACGTGACTGAATCCTTACGCCCCTACCTCTATTAAAAGAAATAGTTCACCTTCGGGACATTTTTCAGAACACGATTTTATTATATTTTTTAATACAGTTTCTTTTTTTACTTTCAAAAATGGTCCTACATCGCGCCAATTCAGGACAGAAGGTCGTAAATTATTAATGTTATGGCGTGCATTATTGGTCTGCGCATGCTCCATGGCAGTGCTGGCACTTTCAGACGGTACGGTACATCATATATGCGCCGTATTCCTTCGCCAAAAAGTCAAATATCTTCGGCTGGAGAGTCTTTTCAGCCAAGAAAAGTTCCAGATAAGGATTTCGCAACACGGGCTACAAAACTGCTATTTCAGTTCAAAACCCATGTTGAAGGTGAACTATTTCCTTTAAAGGAAATAGTCCACCTTCAACATTAGTTTTAAACTGAGATAGCAGTTTTGTAGCCCGTGTTGAGAAATCCTTATCTTTACTGTTTTCTTGGCTGAAAAGACTCTACAGCCGAAGATATTTGACTTTTTGGCGAAGGAATGCGGCGCATATATGCTATACCGTACCGTCTGAAAGTGCCAGCACTGCCATGGAGCATGCGCAGACCAATAACGCACACCATAAAATCAAGAATGTACAACCTTCTGGTCTGAATTGGCGCGATGTAGGACCATTTAAAAAAAACTATTAAAAAATAGAATAAAATCGTGTTCTGAAGAAAAAAAATCCGAAGGTGAACTATTTCCTTTAAAGGAAATAGTTCACCTACGGAAAAATTTCAGAACACGATTTTATTATATTTTTTAATACAGTTTCTTTTTTTCTTTTTAAAAATGGTCTTACATCGCGCCAATTCAGGACAGAAGGTTGTAAATTATGAATTGTATCGTGTGCGTTATTGGTCTGCGCATGCTCCATGCAGTGCTGGCACAATTCAGACGGTACGGTATATCATATATGCGGCGCATTCCTTCGCCAAAAAGTCAAATATCTTCGGCTGGAGAGTCTTTTCAGTCAAGAAAACAGTCAAGATAAGGATTTCTCAACACGGGCTACAAAACTGCTATCTCAGTTTACAACTAATGTTGAAGGTGGACTATTTCCTTTAAAGGAAATAGTTCACCTTCAACATGGGTTTTGAACTGAAATATCAGTTTTGTAGCCCGTGTTGCGAAATCCTTATCTGGAACTTTTCTTGGCGGAAAAGACTCTCCAGCCGAAGATATTTGACTTTTTGGCGAAGGAATACGGCGCATATATGATGTACCGTACCGTCTGAAAGTGCCAGCACTGCCATGGAGCATGCGCAGACCAATAACCCACACCATAAAATCAATAATTTACAACCTTTTGTCCTGAATTGGCTCGATGTAGGACCATTTTTAAAAAGAAAAAAAGAAACTGTATTAAAAAATATAATACAATCGTGTTCTGAGAAGAAAAAAATCCGAAGGTGAACTATTTCCTTTAAAGGAAATAGTTCACCTTCAACATGGGGTTTTGAACTGAAATAGCAGTTTTGCAGCCCGTGTTGAGAAATCCTTATCTGCAACTTTTCTTGGCTGAAAAGACTCTCCAGCCGAAGATATTTGACTTTTTGACGAAGGAATGCGGCGCATATATGATGTACCGTACAGTCTGAAAGTGCCAGCACTGCCAGGGAGCATGCGCAGACCAATAACGCACACCATAAAATTAATCATTTACGACCTTCTGTCCTGAATTGGCGCGATGTAGGACCATTTTTGAAAAGAAAAAAAGAAACTGTATTACAAAATATAATAAAATCGTGTTCTGAAAAATGTTCCGAAGGTGAACTATTTCCTTTAAAGGGAGTGTGCCTACTCACATCGCTTATTTGGGGTTATTGACACTGGTCTATAGGACATAATTTTCTGAATTGACCCATGACTTCGTTTCTCCAGATTCGCCCTAGTTGCTGAGATATTCCAAACACTCCAGAAACTTGCTGGGAGCAAAAAAATTATCGGATAGACTCCAGAGGGCTTCCGCTACTAGAAGCACTGCAACTATCGATTAAACTGCTAGCATATTGTTAGCGCCGGCCAATAGCAATTCAACAAAACAGCTCGTGCAAGCTGATAGCAGCAGCCAAACAGAAACTGGACGGTCAAATCAAATTTGACCTAGAAGGTCAATCGCTATCGCAAAATGGACTTGATTTTTGGAATCAGCTTGGTCTGATTGACGTATACACGAAGTTTGTGGGAAATCAACCGCTAACGCTGCTCCCTGTCCTATGACCTGAAATTTGACCTTAAAGGGATTATACGGGTTTTCCCAGAATAATTGAGTTACATAGTACAACGTACTTATAAAGGTGATAGAAGTCGCACGGTAGCCACATTTATCTGGAAATGGCCTCCTCTGCACGTAAGGACATTCCAAAGTGCGCGGTGATGCCACCGCGTACTTTCTGCAGGACCGGCCGAGGCAGAGCCAGGCATCTCTTTTATGCTAATAAAAACACCTCACTTATGGCATATTTCCGGTAAAATAAGCAATAATTGAAAGAAAATAAACTTGTTTTGTTCCAACGACAGCAACAGCTACCTAGTTTTCCATAAAATTCGATATTTTTCACGAATTTTCATGCCAAAAAGTTAATACGCCACCACCAAATTCTCAACGCCAGAGAAAGACAACCACAAACAAACCTGAACGAACAGTGTGTAGTAATACAAAGTCCCGTAAGTTTTGAATTGCATAATCATTGTGCGATCCAGTGTAGGACTTGCAGATAATTCAAAATTCTAAAATTGATCTTAAGATAAAAGTGGTGGACAGTAGTGCCGCCGCTCATGTACTCGTTATCTGATACAAGTCTCGAAAAACGCCCAAGTTTTAACGCTGATAATTGCTGAAATAATGGACTAAATGAGCATTGAGGTCCCTGTTATATGTTTTAAACGTGTTTAAAGGGAAATAATGACCTTTTTCCACAAAAATGGAGTTAGCACTTGAAATCGCCAGACGAGACCAAAATATATTGTAAATTCATCACATTTTGCATGAAAACTTTCCTACCGAAAGATATTTCAAGTTAAAGTTGATAAGCGTTCCACACTTTTAACGACCGGTACTTGCAAGTACTTTTGGTCCTCATCAAACTGCGGGCTTTTCCCGTATTGTTTTTTTACGCAATGGAGTGGAAAATATATTGTGCGTTCTGCTTGTTGTGATTATATGCCCGGCGGTCTTCTAAAACTAACAGCGATTGGAAAAAGTGGCAATAAAATCGGAAACTCATCGATGCACATCAACGGCGGCATAGTTAGTGGTTGCGACCCTCAATTTTTGAAAATAAATTCATTTGTTTTCAACATTAGGAGTACTGTATAATTTGTCTGTGGCTGTATATAACACTATGCTTTATATTATCATGCAAAATAATAATTTTTCCCCAAAAAACTAACAAACAATAACACAAAACTGGCAATTAAATCGGAAGCTCATCGATGCCCATCGACGGCGACCTATTTAGCGTCGGCGATTTGTTTACAAAGCATTGTCATGCTTTTCGGCGCACTTAACCATTGTGGCGAGTTGTTGCTAGTAGCGCTTTCGTTCTCCATGGCAACCAGGCGTGAGCCAATGAAAAGCCAGAACGTATTCCCTTTCTGGCTTTTGATTGGCTGACGCCTGGTTGCCATGGAGAACGAAAGCGCTACTAGCGTGTGTCCGAGCAGCGCTCAGTTTGATCGGAAATGTCACAGAGCCTCCAAAAATGCCGCAATGGATGTTCACAATGGTAGGGAAGGGCGAATTTGTCAATGACCTTCATGAAGTACACAAGGTACTTGTTTGGTATTTTTCCCAAACTTACAACTTCGAATTTGGGAATAATTTTATTTAATTCTTAAATTTAAATAAAATCACTTTAAAACCATAGCGGTAGCCTAAGAAATTGTTGCTAACAAAATCAAAAGGTCATTATTTCCCTTTAAAGCTCATACAACAGCAAAAGAGTGCATTTCCGTCCTGAAAGTAAATGCACTCTTTTGCAGTTGTATGAGCTTTAAACACGTCTAAGACATATAACAGGGACCGCAATGCTCATTTAGTCCATTATTTCAGAAATTATCAGCGTTAAAACTTGGGCGTTTTTCGAGACTAGTATCAGATAACGAGTACTTGATCGGCACTACTGTCCACCACTTTTATCTTAAGATCAATTTTAGAGTTTTGAATTATCTGCAAGTCCTACACTGGATCACAAAATTATTATGCAATTCAAAACTGACAGGACTTTGTATTACTCACACTGTTCGTTGAGTTTTTTTTTTGTGGTTGTCTTTCTCTGGCCTTTAGCGTTGAGAATTTGGTGGTGGCGTATTAATTTTTTGGCATGAAAATTCATGAAAAAATATCGAATTTTATGGGAAAACTAGGCAACTGCTGCTGTCGTTGGAACAAAACAAATCTATTTTCTTTCAAATATTGCTTATTTTACCGGAAATATGTCATACGTGAGGTGTTTTTATTAGCATAAAAGAGATGACTGGCTCTGCCTCAGCCGGTCCTGCAGAAAATACGCGGTGGCATCACCGCGCACTTCGGAATGTCCTTACGTGCAGAAGAGGTCATTTCCAGGAAAATGTGGTTACCGTGGGACTTCTACCACCTTTATAAGTACGTTTTACTATGTAACTCAATTATTCTGGGAAAAACCCGTATAATCCCTTTAAAGGTCAGGACCTGAAAGTCTCGCTAACGCCTAGATGTTGACCCAAGGAATCGTTTGAGACCATTTTAAAGCAAATCAGACGGTAACTTTAGGCTCCAGCGCGTTCCACTTCGTTTGACCTCAAATTTGACCTAGAAGGTCAATCGCTATCGCAAAATAGACTTGATTTTTGGAATCAGCATGGTCTGATTGACCTGTACACGAAGTTTGGGGAAAATCAACTGTTAACGCTGCTCCCTGTCCCTTGACCTGAAATTTGACCTTAAAGGTCAGGACCTGAAAGTCTCGCTCACGCTAGATTTGGACCCAAGGAATCGTATGAGACCATTTCAAAGCAAATCAAACGGTAATTTTAGGCTCCAGCGCGTTCCCCTTCGTTTGACCTCAAATTTGACCTAGGTCAATCGCTATTGCAAAATGGACTTGATTTTTGGAATCAGCATGGTCTGATTGACCTATACACCAAGTGTGGGGGAAATCAACCGTTAACACTGCTCCCTGTCCCTTGACCTGAAATTTGACCTTAAAGGTCAGGACCTGAACGTCTCGCTCACGCTAGATTTTGACCCAAAGAATCGTTTGAGTCAACTTTAAAGCAAATCGGACGGTAACTTTAGGCTCCAGCGCGATCCCCTTCGTTTGATCTCAAATTTGACCTAGGTCAATCGCTATCACAAAATGGACTTGATTTTTTAATCAGCATGGTCTGATTGACCTACACACGCAGTTTGAGGAAAATAAAAGTTGACGCTGGAGTTGTGTGATGACGATGACGCTAACTTCACGGACATCCTCTAAAGGCCAGCATAGAGTCCTCTACTGATCGGCAGGGGCCTCTAAAGGCCGGCAGATGTCCATCTGCAGATCGACATGGCCCTCTAAAGGCCGGCAGTGGGCCCTCTATGCTCACTCTACAGATTGGCTGGGACACTCTGCAGATCCACAGGGTCCCTAAATACTGGAAGAGGGCCGTCTACAGGTCGGCAGGGCCCTCTAAATGCCGGTAGAGGCCCTCTAAAGGCCGGCAGGCAGGCAAGGCGATCTACAGGACGGCAGGGCCCGCTAAAGGCCGGCAGGGCCCCCTAAAGGCCGGCAGAGGGCCCTCTATAGATTGGCTGGGACACTGCAGAACGACAGGGCCCCTAAATGCTGGAAGAGAGCCCTCTCCAGGTCGGCAGGGCCCTCTAAATGCCGGAAGAGGCCCTCTACAGATTGGCAGGGCGATCTACAGATCGACAGGGCCCTCTAAAGACCGGCAGAGGGCCCTCTCCAGATCGGCAGGGACTCTCTACAGATTGACAGGACCCTATAAAGGCCGGCAGAAGAGGGCCCTCTACAACCGGAAGGGGCCATATCAATGCCGACAGGGGCCCTCTGCAGATCGGCAGGCCCTCTACATGCTGGAAGGGGCCTCTAAAGGCCGGCAGAGGGCCCTCTAAAGTCCAGCAGAGGGCCCTCTACAGATTGGCTGGGACACTCTGCAGATCGACAGGGCCTCTAAAGCCTAGAAGAGGGCCCTCTACAGGTCGGCAGGGCCTTCTAAATGCCGACAGAGGCCCTCTACAGATTGGCAGGGCGATCTACGATCGGAAGGGCCCTCTAAAGACCGGCAGAGGGCCCTCTCCAGATCGGCAGGGACCCTCTCCAGATCGGCAGGGCCCTATAAAGGTCGGAAGAGGGCCCTCTACAACCGGAAGTGGCCCTCTAAATGCCGACAGGGGCCCTCTGCAGATCGGTAGGGCCCTTTAAAAGCCGGTAAAGGGCCCTATCCACACTGGTTGGGGCCCCTTTTACGTATTTACATATACATGCTATACACATTACACATACATAGTTCACCTTCAACATTAGTTTTAAACTGAGATAGCAGTTTTGTAGCCCGTGTTGGGAAACCCCTATCTGCAAGTTTTCTTCACGGAAAAGACTCTCCAGCCGAATATATTTGAGTTTTTGGCGAAGGAATGCGGTGCTGGCGAAAGAATGTTGTGCTGGTTTTAGCCCGGGCAGAGGCTATACCATCAGTCAATCAGCTTGTAGGTTGTGCTAGTAAGCGAATCGCCGGCCGCCGGTTGGCACAACTCCAATGCGAGTCTATCTTTACGCAACTACTTTCGAATCTGATTGGCTGAACCATTTTTTACATTTGCGTGACGTCAGGACTCTGACTCAGAGACCCGAGTCCTGACGTCTGACGTATCAAAACTGATATAGTTTTGATAAACAATACAAATTTATGGCCTTCTGTCCTGATTCGGCGCGATATAAGGCCATTTTTGACAACATAAAAATACATTGTATTAAAAAATATAATCAAATCGTGTTGGGTAAAATGTTTCCAAGGTGAACAATTTCCTTTAACAGACAAGCAATTGCTGTTATTTATTCATGTTACGATTTTTTCTCGGTTCGTGGGCGTTCTTTTGTGTGATGTAAGGCGTTTTGCGGGCGCCTGGCACCATCAAAAACACTGGGGCCTTCGGCCCCAGGGGTCCCTCGCTCGGTCACCAGAGGGGCCCCCTGGCCTCCAGGGGTGGGGCATCGATCCCCTTTCCCCCCCTTGCCTACACCCTTGTGTGGGAAGCATGATTTAGCATGGCGGGAACTGGTGGGAACCATGCTTCAACAAAATCATGAGGCTGTGCTATACATTTGATGATTTGCGCTTCAATCGATGCTATTGGGCCTTCGGATGCATTCAATTAAAATCAATGCCGGTTCCGTATCGATATTTAAGTAAATAAGAATAACTACTCTAAATATTTGTTTTGTATAAGCATACGTGGATAACAACAAGAATAATGAACAATAATAAGAAAAAACTATTATTTTGAAGAAGCTTAATGGCCTGAAATTTATATGGCCATTTATTTATATAGCCATTTATTTATAAAGCCAGCTAATTTATATAGCCATTTATTTATAAAGCCAGCTAATTTATATAGCCAGCCAATACGTTCGATGCCCATTAACCGGTACGATTTAGGTATTTATTCTAATAAAACCATTTATTTATATAGCCAGCTAATTTATATAGCCAGCCAATTCGTTCGCTGCCCATTTCCCGGTCCGATAAATCGGATATTTGTCTGTTATGTATTTGTAATGTATGCATTTATTGTAAGACCAAGGTTATGTAATGTATGTATTTATATGTTATGGAAGCGATTTGGACAGAACTGCAAGGAAAACTTAGACATAAACACAACGACGGGCACATTACTGCATACAGCTTGACACGTACTGAGCAAACCATTTTCGTTATGTTCCTCGTTTTTCTCCCAAATCCCATACCGTTCACAGTATCTGCACAGTTTAGCCGTTTAAAGGAAATAAATAGTTCACCTTGGAAATTTTTTACCCAACACGATTTGATTATATTTTTTAATACAATTTCTTTTTATATTGTCAAAAATGGCCTTATATCGCGCCGATTCAGGACAGAAGGCCGTAAATTTGTATTGTTTATCAAAACTATATGCATACTCTCTGAGTCAGAGTCCTGACGTCACGCGAATGTAAAAAATGGTTCAGCCAATCAGATTCGAAAGTAGTCGCGTAAAGATAGACTAGCATTGGAGATGTGCCAACCGGCGGCCGGCGATTCGCTTGCTAGCACCAGCTGCAAGCTGATTGGCTGATGGTATAGTCTCTGCCCGGGCTAGAACCAGTACAACATTCTTTCGCCAGCACTGCATTCCTTCGCCAAAAACTCAAATATATTCGGCTGGAGAGTCTTTTCAGTCAAGAAAACTTGCAGATAGGGGTTTCCCAACATGGGCTACAAAACTGCTATCTCAGTTTAAAACTAATGTTGAAGGTGAACTATTCCCTTTAATTGCTGGAAATATGTCATCCGGCTTCAATAAATTATCCCAGACGGAGGTCCCACGTCCCGCCAGTCATGCGTTCATTGTTAAAACTCAGCGCTTGCAGTCCATCAGCGCCCCTGCCGGCTGCGACTGAACTACGGGCCGGTCACACGCGGATCCCGCAGACCGCTGATGCCGCGTTATTAGCGTCAGAAATTATTCACGTTTGCTTTCATCATAAGTTATCTATTAGCTAGAAGGGAAATATTTGTGGTGGATAGTGGTCAGTAAAGACACCGTAAAGGATAACACCAAGACGAGTTTTGACCCCCCCCAAAAAAAAATATACACCCGGATAGGCCCTATCCGGGTATATATATTTTTTTGTGTGGTGAAAACTCGTCTTGGTGTTATCCTTTACGGTGTTGAGAAGAATAGAATGGTCAAACAATATTGCAAACATATTGCAATGCCTGTCAGCCTGCCTAAATATTACTAAAACAGCTTTGTGTTACGGATATAATTTAAAGAGGGTCCCTTCGCCTGCAAAGTGGTGAAGTCTCAGCGTTCTATGTTCAACAGTTTCCGAGTACCGATTTAAATACTGAAAATTCCTCTTTTTTTATGTAAGTTGTCATAACTTTGGACTTGAACTAAGCTTTTCTCTGAACAACATGTGACACGCCAGGCCAATGTACTTTCTGTCGAATCGTGTTTATCGCATACCGCTGCACGACCCTCGGTTTGCGAGTTATCGGCCCGGGATCGACGCGCGTTTGATCGTTTTTGTCGATTTATGAATTTGGCCGTTTCCTATGTTAAACCAATGACACAGTTGTCGCCGACACAGCGGCCGACACGTATGTCGGATCTTGTTGAAATTTTGATACGATGGTGCGCCTCTAGACCGGACCTACGTGGCAAATTTCACGCACCTAGCTGCAACGGTTGTCGAGTTATTAGCCGATTTGTGTATGACCGTTACGTCATTTGATTTCCACGTACGTACCACGCACACGCACGCACAGACGGACATCTTATAATTAATAATATAAGACTAGATGGCCTGAAGTTTACATGACCATTTATTTATATAGCCAGCTAATTTATATAGCCAGCCCATACGTTCGATGCCCATTAACCGGTCCGATTTAGGTATTTATTTTAATAAAACCATTTATTTATATAGCCATTTATTTATATAGCCAGCTAATTTATATAGCCAGCCAATACGTTCGATACCCATTAACCAGTCCGATTTAGGTATTTATTTTAATAAAACCATTTATTTATATAGGCATTTATTTATATAGCACTTATTTATATAACCAGCTAATTTATATAGCCAGCCAATACGTTCGATGCCCATTACCCGGTTTGATTTATATATTTATTTTAATAACACCATTTATTTATATAGCTTTTATTTATATAGCCAGCTAATTTACATAGCCAGTCAATACGTGCAATGCCCATTAACCGGTCCGATTTAGGTATTTATTTTAATAATAAACATATATTATTATAGCCAGCTAATTTATATTGTAATATTTGATATCCCGTTTTAAATCAACTCCGTGCGTAGGAATCGAACCCGCTTCACTCACTTAGTAACCAGTGACGCTAACCACTACACCAACGACACGTAGTGCGGAGCGTCCATTGTTAAAGTGTTAATCAATATTTTACGTTTGTATTCCTCATAACTTAAAGGAAATAGTTCACCTTCAACATAAGTTTCAAACTGAGATAGCCATTTTGTAGCCCGTGTTGGGAAACCCCTATCTGCAAGTTTTCTTGACTGAAAAGACTTTCCAGCCGAATATATTTGATTGTTTGGCGAAGTAATGCGGTGCTGGCGAAATAATGTTGTACTGGTTCTAGCCCACTTAGTAACCAGTGACGCTAACCACTACACCAACGACACGTAGTGCGGAGCGTCCATTGTTAAAGTGTTAATCAATATTTTACGTTTGTATTCCTCATAACTTAAAGGAAATAGTTCACCTTCAACATAAGTTTCAAACTGAGATAGCCATTTTGTAGCCCGTGTTGGGAAACCCCTATCTGCAAGTTTTCTTGACTGAAAAGACTTTCCAGCCGAATATATTTGATTGTTTGGCGAAGTAATGCGGTGCTGGCGAAATAATGTTGTACTGGTTCTAGCCCGGGCAGAGGCTATACCGTCAGCCAATCAGCATGCAGCTGGTGCTAGCTAGTGAACCGCCGGCCGCCGGTTGGCACATTTCTAATGCGAGTCTATCCTTACGAGACTACTTTCAAATCCGATTAGCTGAACCATTGTTTACATTCGCGTGACGTCAGGACTCTGACTCAGAGAGTATGCATATAGTTTTGATAAACAATACAAATGTACGGCCTTCTGGCCTTAATCGGCGCGATATAAGGCCATTTTTGACAATATAGAAAGAAATTGTATGAAAAAATATCATCAAATCGTATTTGGTAAAAAATTTCCAAGGTGAACTATTTCCTTTAAAGGAAATAGTTCACCTTCGGAATTTTTTTCAGAACACGATTTTATTATATTTTTTTTAATACAGTTTCTTTTTTTCTTTTCAAAAATGGTCCTACATCGCGCCAATTCAGGACAGAAGGTTGTAAATTATTGATTTTATGGTGTGCGTTATTGGTCTGCGCATGCTCCATGGCAGTGCTGGCACTTTCAGACGGTACGGTACATCATATATGCGCCGTATTCCTTAGCCAAAAACTCAAATATCTTCGGCTGGAGAGTTTTTTCAGCCAAGAAAAGTTGCAGATAAGGATTTCTCAACACGGGCTACAAAACTGCTATTTCAGTTCAAAACCCTATGTTGAAGGTGAACTATTTCCTTTAACTATTAGCCGGTGGCGGAATATTTTAGGTGGATAGCATAGGAGACATGTATTTATATAGCCAGCTAATATATATATATATATATATATATATATATATATATATATATATATATATATATATATATATATATATATATATAGTTATATATATATATATATATATATATATATATATATATATATATATATATATATATATATATATATATATATATATATATATATATATATATATATATATATATATATATATATATATATATATATATATATATATATATATATATATATATATATATATATATATATATATATATATATATATATATATATATATATATATATATATATATATATATATATATATATATATATATATATATATATATATATATATATATATATATATATATATATATATATATATATATATATATATATATATATATATATATATATATATATATATATATATATATATATATATATATATATATATATATATATATATATATATATATATATATATATATATATATATATATATATATATATATATATATATATATATATATATATATATATATATATATATATATATATATATATATATATATATATATATATAATATATATATATATATATATATATATATATATATATATATATATATATATATATATATATATATATATATATATATATATATATATATATATATATATATATATATATATATATATATATATATATATATATATATATATATATATATATATATATATATATATATATATATATATATATATATATATATATATATATATATATATATATATATATATATATATATATATATATATATTATATATATATATATATATATATATATATATTATATATATATATATATATATATATATATATTATATATATATATATATATATATATATATATATATATATATATATATATATATATATATATATATATATATGTATATCCAGCCAATTCATTCGCTGCCCATTCCCCGGTCCGATTTATATGTTGTGACAGGCGCCCGCTGTCGACCGTGGGAACTCACGGTCGCCGGCCAAGGTGACTGGCCGTCAGGTAGCGCCACTGGTGGCGGACGGCAAACTAATCCCGGCCGACGCCGTCGCCTGGCGAATGCCGGCGAGTCCGCGTCTTAGCATCAGGAATTATTCACGTTTGTCCTCATCATAAGTTATCTATTATCTAGAAGCGAAATATTTTGGGTGGATAGTGGTCAGTAAAGACCGGGTGTATATTTTTGTGTGTGTGAAAACTCGTCTTGGTGTTATCCTTTACGGTGTTGGGAAGACTAGAATGGTACACAAATATTGCAAAAATATTGCAACGCCTGTCAGCCTGCCTAAATATGACTCAAACAGCTTTGTGTTACAAATATAATTTAAAGAGGGTGCCTTCGTCTGCCAAGTGGTGAAGTCTCAGCGTTCTATGTTTAACAGTTTCCGAGTACCGATTTAAAGGAAATAGTTCACCTTCAACATTAGTTTTAAACTGAGATAGCAGTTTCGTAGCCCGTGTTGGGAAACTCCTATCTGCAAGTTTTCTTCACTGAAAAGACTCCAACCGAATATATTTAATTGTTTGGCGAAGGAATGCGGTGCTGGCGAAATAATGTTGTACTGGTTCTAGCCCGGGCAGAGGCTATACCATCAGCCAATCAGCTTGCAGCTAGTGCTAGCAAGCGAACCGCCGGCCGCCAGTTGGCACATCTCCAATGCGAGTCTATCCTTACGCGACTACTTTCGAATTTGATTGGCTGAACCATTTTTTTTACATTCGCGTGACGTCATGACTCTGACTCAGGGAGTATGCATATAGTTTTGATAAACAATACAAATTTACGGCCTTCTGTCCTGAATCGGCGCGATATAAGGCCATTTTTGACAATATAAAAAGAAATTGTATTCAAAAATATAATCAAATCGTGTTTGGTAAAACAAAATCCCAGGTGAACTATTTCCTTTAAATACTGAAAATGCCGCTTTTTATGTAAGTTGTCATAACTTTGGACTTGAACTAAGCTTTGCTCTGAACGACATGTGACACGCCAGGCCAATGTACTCTCTGTCGAATCGTGTGTATTGCATGTCGCTGCGACCCTTGGTTTGCGAGTTATCGGCCCGGGATCGACGCGCGTTTGATCGTTTTCGTCGAATTGTGAATTTGGCCGTTTCCTATGTTACACCAATGACACAGTTTTCGCCGACACAGCGGCCGACAGGTATGTTGGATTTTGTTGAAATTTGTATATGATGGTGCACCTCTGCCACCAGACCTGCGTGGCAAACTTCACGCACCTAGCTGCAACGGTTGTCGAGTTATTAGCCGATTTGTGTATGACCGTTACGTTATTTGATTTCCACGTACCACGCACGCACGCACGGTCGGACGGACACACACGGACGGACGGACGGACGGACGGATATTTTATATATCTACCGTGGACCGTGGACGGACATCTTATAATTAATAATATAAGATTGTCCAACTAAGACGACATGCTGATTTTTAACACTAACATTTAACCAAGCTAAATATACTTACTGTGCAGATTGAAGCGATCTAGTTATAATCTGAGACTGAGTGCAGGGGGGTGTCATGGCTATCTCCGTAACGTGTCCACCCTGTCCCATGGCGTCATTTTCCAGCTCGATTTCCACCAATGGGGTGGCCGAATCGGGAGAAACGTATTTTCTTTCGTAGACCGTCTCGTGGCACTTCTCGGTCTACCAAAAGAATTACGCCTTCGACCAGGCGCGGCCGCCATGTTTATATACGGTGGCGCATTCGTCGCTCAACGATCTTCAACATAATTGCAGGTGAAAGAAGTGTAATCCAGATGTAAAATACTTTCACCTGATAGATACTACTACAAAGTATCCTCAAGTCACCTTACTTCATCAACAACCAGGTGAAATAATACAAAATTCGCACTTCAACCAAAAACAGCACCCAGCGACAGTTCCCCGTTGCCAAAATCCAAACATTGCCTTATATGGGCATGCCTCGCTTTGACATCGTCTAGCGGCTCACCCTTGCAATTTAGGAGAAAATGTCCCAAAAGCGAGCTGTAGAGGACGTTTCAATCTATCATTTAGTGCTCAATTGATCCCTCTGGCACCTAAGGTATGCAAATGGTAGGACGCGAAAGTAGGCCGATTTAACACTATTTGAATAGGGAGCGTGTGACATCACGCATTTCGCTGCCTACCCCGGACGGGTCTACCTAGTCTCTATGGCCTTGGACTGAGTGTAGGGAATGCACAAGTCAAGGCCGTATGAGAGAGGTAGAACCGTCCGGCAATTTTAGCGCCATTTTCGTTTAACATTAGCGTGACGTCATTGGTGCCTACACTCCCCTGGCGCCTCACAATACATCGCACGGTGCGCCATCTTGCGGGTGCTGTAGACGATTACGGCGGTTTGATGATACTTCCCCTACATCAAAACTGGTTTGAAATGGCGACTATCAGACACGTATCGACGTGGCCATATAATCTACTGAATTGCGACTCACAAATTGGTATCAAGCCGCCCGAACCTCCATCCGCCGCCGGAGCCACCGGAACCGGGGCACGTCCACCCGCCGCTCGAACCGAGGATTGTTCACCCGCCGCCGTAGCTACCTGAACCAGGATCGTCTACCCGTCGCCGTTGCGGTCTTTATCGGCGACTGTTCATCCGGCGTAGAAACCACCTGAATCGGGGACCGTATTCCGCAAGCTTTCACTCTCCTCAGCCACGCTCCACAGTCCAACAGGGCACAACACAGCCGCCGGTCCTGAGCCGTGGACACAGCAGGACCCGCGGCTGACACACTACTCAATCCCGCTCCACAGTCCGGCAGCGCACAACGTCCTCTGAGCCGCGAACCACAGGCTTTAAGCACTGCCCTTTGATCATGTGTCATCACATGCAGGTGTCTTATGAACACTGAATTCCACAATGAAGCACTTTATGTGCCATTTCATTGTGCTGTCGCTCCATACTGACTGCTGGAACCGCAGATGTGTGATGTCATACCTTTCGACCAGACTGGTTATTGATCCGACTCTGATTGAATTGATTGGAATTGTTCAATCAAAATCCCTTGAATCAAAGAAGAATCAATTCACTACCAGATTTGTTGATTCATGAATCATGATTGAATCAAAACCCGCATAGAAACAAGGCTGATTGAATCAAAAAGACTGTGCAATGCTATTTCAATGGTGAGTCAAATGTGATTTGATCAAAACATGTTTTGATTCTTTGAATTGGAAATAATCATTTATCAAAATGGTTATCCATGAATCAAATGGTGACTGAATCATTCATATTCCAAAATGAATCATGATTGAATCCTTCCAAAAAGGTGAATCAATAACCAGTCTGCTTTCGACCCATCCTCACTTTCCATTATCCCCCCCCCCCCCCACACACACACACACACTGCTGCTGACCACTGCTGACTGCCAAACCGCAGCCAACTGCAGGGTCCATGAACAGCACTCTCTTGTTTGCCATGTTACAATACTGATTTATAGGCACAGGTACAAGTCTCAGTTCATCTAAATTCACAGGTCCCACAGGTCTGCCTATTTGGTACAGGCACAACTACAGTTGACACAGCTCCAAGTTTACATACCAGAATCATGTTCATCTGCACCTCTGTGACTAGCTGAGCAGATACGATTTTGCTCATCTGGACGAGGTTGGAAGAGGCTTAACCTTTTCTGGATAAGGCTCCTGGACAGGCTGGATACAAAATGCAAGTTGTGCTAGCTCTTCAAAGCTCTAAAGCTTATCTAGATGAAGGTGCAAGATCATGCCCTATGGCAGATGGTTTGACAAGTAGCCATCTGCTATTTGTCCATTTTGTATTGTGCTTTAGTTTTAGTACATTGTATGTAGTTTAACATGCATTTTGTTTCCTATGGTACCTGCATGTGTGCTCTGACCTGATCTTCCCCTATATAAGTCCTTATCTTTCCAAGTTCCTTTGTCTACTACTAGACTGGTCTAGCTAGACTCTCGACCCTGTATCTTGACATTTTGAGAAGTTTTATGCTAACCATGTTGTTGTTTTTCAGGTGGTAGAGGAGTTGTTCCTGGCACAGGTTCGCAAGCCTGTACAAGTTAACATTGCCCTTCGTAATAAGGGGATGACTGGACACACACACAAACAGCTGGCAAACTTCCTAAGTCAACTGCGGAAAAAACATATGGGTGCGGCAGCAATCACAACTTGTGACATCGAGAGGTGGTGCAACGAGCATTCAGCTGTACCCGAACAAGAGGACGAGCTATATGCTCATGCAAGTGAGGTGGACCACGACAACCAGTCGTTCCGCATTCTGATAACGACGAAGAAACTCTTGGCGACTGTGGCAGCATCAAAGATCCTCCAGATAGATGCTACCTACAAACTCAACTGGCACGGATACCCCGTCATCATCGCCGGCGTAGGCGATGCCAGCAGGCAGTTTTTTCCCTGCGTGGTCAGCGTACTGTCGTCGGAGACTTCTGCAGACTATGCGTTTGTGTTGCGTGCGCTGAAGGATGGTGCCTCCACTCATGGTGACGCAGTGTGCCAGCCAGACGTAGTGGTGGCAGACATGGCGAGGTCCATCTCCGCTGCTGTGGCTGCTGTTTTCCCAACAGCGACCAGGAGAGTGTGTTGGTTTCACCTAAAGAAAGCTGTTGAGGAGAAAGCCCGCCGGGAACCAGCAGAAGCGAGAGAAGTCTTCCTGAGAGACATAGCCGACCTGCAGCTGTCGCCGACGCAGGAACAGTTCTGGCATGCATCCCGCCTCATGGTGCAGAAGTGGCGTGATCGGTGGCCGGATTCGGCGTTCACCGACTACTTCCAGGACACTGTTCTGAAGGAGAACAGTGCGTTCTTCGAAGGTGTACACGAGCGCTCTCCTAGCACAAATAACGGTCTGGAAGCTGTGAACCGCGTCGTGAAGGACGTGTTCACTGTCCGTGAACGGCTGCCTCTGGGGCAGTTCCTCCGTCAGATTATCATGATAGCGAGGAACTGGTCTATGGACATGGGCACTCGACGAAGAATGTCCAGCGCGCCAACGGCTGACCACGGAGACCTGTGTGACGCCTACACGTGGATGAATAGTGGTAAGGTGCTGGTGGATGTTGGGCATGTGATTCTTGTCCCTGCTGGTGATGCGACTGAAATGGATGGACAGGCCGTTCGGGCTTACTTGGGCGATGTTCTGGCGTGCGGAGCGGCGGACTTCGACCATCTCATGCTGCTAAGGAAACGTATCTGGTGCATCCGAGTAGGCGATCGCATGAGTTTCGATGTAATGGCATGCACGTGCCGAGGTTTCTTAAAGAAAGGAAAGTGCAAACATGTATTTGGGCTTGGCAGCATTTGGGGCCTTCTAGAGATCACGGCGGCCGCCAAGGCCCAGCCTCTCGGACAGAAGCGAAAGCGGGGCCGACCAGCGCGGATAAGACCCGCTCTGGAGCGGCAGCCAGGTGAAGGAGTGTAGATAAGATAGGTAGACTGCGGGCTGTGCTGTAAGTGGTTACTCGGGAACGATTGTGTTGCCCAGAAATATATGTTGTGGTCTTGATGTCCGTAGCGGCAATCAAGCGTACGTTGTCGTGCACAATGTTCAAGTTTGTACTTCGGCTCAGAAATACGTTTTGTTCTCCTGAGCATTCCGGCATTGAAATACATTTGTTCCCATATTCCTGTGTGTGTGTGTGAGATAGACTGGAATACCCGAAGTGTGATATCCATACAGCTGAACGGCATCCGTACATCATAATCTTTAAGTCATTTATCTTAACGATTAACGATTTCACGTAACGGCTTGAGGGGACCCACCAAGGCCATGGGGCCCAATTAGCTACGTGGTCCCCTCCCAACTCCTTGACCGAATCCTGGATCCGCCACTGTCCTCGGCCCAACATGAAGCTCTGTAGGCCTGAGCCCTGATGTTTTACAAATAGTTAATGTTCTATAATCATAGTGTATATTGTATATTGTAATACATAGTGCATATTGACAGTCAAGTGCGCGTAAATCTATTTTGTGATGCCCAACTGAAGAAGTTATACATACGAATACGCGTCTTGGTCAGTAATAAAGTTGACTGTTTTATGTTGAGATAAAGTTGACTGTTGACTGCAGTTGACTGTAAATGGCGATTATCATTTTATGGTGATAGTTGTGTATTTTGGTGACAGTATAAGACTGTCCTAGTCTTCATTCTAAATTATACCGATATGGAAGCACTGGTGACGAAAAAGGCCATTATGGTGATCATTTCATCGTTTTGGTGACAAGTCCATTTTGGTGATGTGTTCAGTCGATATGGTGATATAAACAACCATTATGGTGATTCGAATAAATATAACCCATAATATAACAGTTATAATATAGACCAATGTAGCAAATGTGCAGACAGATATGGCGCATTAGGGCCGATCTCAGGTCAATGTTTGGCCCTGTTCGGCATAAGAGCTTCACAAACACCCGTCAGGTGACAGCCGCACGTTGCCTAGCAACGTGCTGTTAAAACCATAGAGATCTTATATACATAGAGAGGCCCTTCCCATGTTAAACACTTAGTTTCGCGGCGTTTCATTGGAGGTTTTTAAGCTCCTTTTTTGGGAGGACTTGGTGCTCGTGATAAATTTGGTTCATGGCTTCCATTGGTAGGGATGCCTATAAGCTTACAATTTACAACGCTCTCCGGAGCTGAGGGAGTAGAAGTTAAGTTTTCTTTTCCTCCTAATTTACATCATACATGCAGGGGCGCAACCACGTCCAAAAAGTGGTACGGACAAATTGCCGTTGGGGGCGCCATCGCTCATCGCCAAAAAAAAACTCGCAATATCACAAATGTGTCATCTTTTTAGATGCAGTGTATGTATGTATGTACATACCTGTAATCTACTGCAGTACTGAAAAATAATGTCTCCATCCCCATAATCAATATGAGACCACTGGCGGATCCAGCCTCTCTCCGGGGGGGGGGGGGGGGGGGGGGGGTATCTTTTTGTGAAAAAAGTACCCCCATTTTTTCCCTTCCGCGGATTTGGGCCGGTCACCTAATTTTGGTATTCGAGCTTAGAAGAAGAAAAAACTTTTTCGGAGAGAAAAAAACAAATACGCGATATTCCGTAGCATATACACATATAAGTAATAATAACGTTTAATCTCCAACCAACTCGCAGGTGCGTCGCCGATAATTTTTAGTGGGGGGTCGGCTGAAATGAAAACAAAAATAACACCCATTTTTTCTGCATGTATTTAAGCCTTTGCAGCATTTTTAATGTGGATTTTCATATTATGGTAGGTACTTGTTATTTAGCGCCGCCAAGCAGCGCGATTTTTTTACGGGTCTGCCTGATAACACCCAGAAATATAGGCGGTGGGCCTTGTAGAGGATAATAAGGTAAACAATGTATTCGTTAAATTCAGCGTTACGACGAACCGAAGACGATGACGATGGCTTCGTTATGACGATGGCCACCGATGCGATGCCACGAAGCGGCGTGACAATTGTAATTTTAGGTCGTGGAAAACAAAATTGTAATATTGGAATCAGACCATGATTGGAGCCAAGTCTCAGGTAACCCCTTTTCCTGGTTGCACATCTCGGTATGATAAAACATATTGAAATGAAGGTAGTTTTGCATATACGTACATTAGCCTCGGATAGTAAATCACGATGACCGGTGGCAGTTAGCGTTCAATAGTACACATGATAATAATAACAATCTGATATACAATCTGATAGATAATAATCTGATACTCATGCCGTCCAGAACCACAGTGCAGTCCTGGTACTGCGCCGGGTCTTTTTTGCATCGTTCCGCGAGGGCATTGAGCATGGGTATTGAAAAACCCGGCTTATCATTTATCGATGCCATCCATTTTGCCCATGTTCTCTAATGCAGCAGGCAAACACCAGCATTTCTGACGTACTCGTAAGCCTTTCCGCTATGCATGTGCAAGGTCAATGCAAAGTCCTTCTGCTCCTTGGTGTACTCCTTCATCGGGCGGTTGAAAAGGTCGACTGGAATGTCAGAATAAGCCTCTAGTTTTATCTGTGCGTCTCGGTTTAAGATACGCTGTTCCTTCAGCTTCCCGAGCACGGATGCCATTGAATGGCGTAATCGCGTTTCGCGCTTGTTGACGCTATCGTGCTTGTTTTGGTGCTCTTTAACTTTATCGACAAGAACGTCGATGTGTCTTTTCAACACTTTGGCGTCTGGCAGGTCTGGGTGTGAGCGGATGTTACGTCTGTTGTATTCTCAGCATTGACAACTGACTTTCTTGGCACAGCACCTTCTAGCAGGCGGACATGACTGTCGTACCTCTTGGTCACTGCTGGGTCAAAATAGGAGCACACCCTGTCGCTTTCGGTCGGCTTCATGTCATATCAAATGTATCACTTATCCCGCCTGGTATTGCTCATATATATACAAGCCTAACATCTTATAAACAAAACACGTACTCCGTTTTATGTTTGTTAATATTCACGGCAAACTTTGTTATTGCTAACAGGCAATGCGCCAAATCAATTTGTCTGCATCAATTTGATTGCCTACAACCAAAATAAAAATGTTCAATCGTGTCCATTGTTTTTCTGGGGACCTCTCTTAGAAAAACAATGGCCAATCTCTCAGAAAATAAATACAAAACATAGAAAAGTCGACTTTGTGAAAGAGGTCGCTGACAATGCCGCACGATATTTAGACGCATATTTCTTGCTTAAAGGGATTATACGGGTTTTTCCCAGAATAATTGAGTTACATAGTAAAACTTACTTATAAAGGTGGTAGAAGTCACACGGTAGTCACATTTTTATGGAAATTACCTCTTCTGCACGTAAGAACATTTCAAAGTGCGCGGTGATGCCACCGCGTACTTTCTGAAGTACTGGTTGAGGCGGAGTCAGTCATCTCTTTTATGTAAATGAAAACACCTCACTTATGGCATATTTCCGGTTACAATAAGCAATATATTGATTAAAAAAACGTGTTTTTTCCAACGACAGCAGCGGTTACCTAGTTTTCCCATAAAAATCGATGTTTTTCATGAATTTGCATGCCAAAAAAGTAATACGCCACCACCAAATTCTCAACGCTAAAGGTCGCAAGGAAAAAAATCCACAAAAACCACAAAACCCGAACGAACAGTATGTAGTTATAAAGAGTCCCGCAAGAATTGAATTGAATAGTCTTTTTGTGATCCAGTATAGGACTTGCAGATAATTCAAAGCTCTAAACTTGATGCAAAACGAACAAAGGCATGACATTATCGTCCTGGCCAAAGAGCGTCTTGAATTTAGTAACTCCTTCTACAATCGTCATCCAGATGGCAAAGAGCGCAAGAATTGTCACGTATGCCAAGGCCAAGGTGATCTGCATCGCATATTGTCAATATTGATATTGTACCTGACACACCAAGAACAAGAAGAAATTGTAGCAGAGTAAGTTTATATCTACCATATTGTATCATTATTTTATATTTTAAGTATTTTAACTACCGTCAGTAAGTTGTGAAAAGGGTGTTGTAAACCATACAGATCAAACTATTTAATGGTGAGAAATATTTTGATATGACCTTACAAAATACTATTCAAGTTTTGGTGCATTTATATATATATATATTATATGAATTTTCGGCCACGGGCCATGATCACATATACAATAAAGCAAAGATCAATGAATATGTCACACCAAAACCTAGCCAGTGGTTACATTATCAATTTCCCTGCACCTTTCACGTGATAGCATACATGGTACCTATACTTTAATAACACACACTCATCAAAATAACACAAACATGTAAGTCAGTATTGCTTTTTAGTGAACACTCCTCTAAAACCAGTCAAATGATGTGCCAAGACAAAACACTTCTGTTCAGCACCAGTTTATGTTTTCAAATGTGGAGGGATTCATAAATTTTTCTGTGCTGATGGTCACTAGTTTTTTGGGTAAAATCTCAACAGACAAGGGGATTTCTCCATGTAGACATTGGTGCCCCCGATGAGCCGCTATGAAATGATCTCCAATAGGTGTCTCAGGGTTTTTTTTTGCAGTGAGGACATGTTCATCAAAACGCAGTCTGATTGGTCTTTTTGTTTCCCCTATGTAGGTCACATCTTCCCCCTTGGCCCCACAGACAACACATGGAATCTTATAAACTACCCCAGAAGTTAAACATCCACCTTTAAGACCAGGCTCGCACACATTGCAAACATGTAAACCAGACAGACACTGTGGTTGTGAAAAGGCAGAACAAGTAAGACAGCTTTTCAGAGTGTTTGGCCATGCAACCGCCACTCCATGTGAGATTGTTTAGCAATAGAGATAACTTTCGCACACACACTCGTCAATGTATGGCAAGCCAGCCTTGGAATTTTTGCCATTTTCTGGGCTTTTTGGGTCCAAAGAATTTTGCTCTTCATATTTATTTGTTCAGGAAATTTGCTCTCTTTTCGCCTGATCTTACCGACATTGTAGTTAAAATATAATTAAATTTTCCTCAGTGATTTAATATCTATTACAAATCAGGATTTTTTACTTTCCAAGTAAAATAATTAAAACAAAATGAAAATCTTAACTTGCCTGACAATACAATTTTACTCTCCACCTATGGATTTGTACTCTCCGGGACCAGGTTGTGAAATGAAAAATCCAACACTGGTCATGTACCCGTCAAGTGACTTGTGCTCTTCCTTCTTCCTTTGCTGACCTGGTTCATTCTGTCCAATGTTACGAGGTCGTCCTTTCTGTGACTAGACTACTTCCTGGTGCAGGCGGCGCACAAGCTGCTTTCTATAGCCATTTGCTTTGAATAACTCCTGAATTTGCTGGCAAGAATGGGAGCTAGCAGCTGCATCCCAGTTAAAAGATACAACTATTGATGGCAAAGGCATTTGATGGTGACTCCTACACTCCCGTACCAATCCAGTCCAGTATGCAAAACGTGGCAGGAACATAAACAAGATATTTGGGATAGCCAAATCCTGTCCCAAATGGGACAGTAAGCTGTCCCATTTGGGGCAGGATTTTTCCCTTTTTTCCCTGAGGACATTTCGGTCCTCAGTCAGCAAATAATGTTGACCTGGGGGGGGGGGGATGATTCACGATCGCGTTTTATCTAGTATGGATTCACCTTTCAGCCAAAAGCTGGCGGTCGTAATCACGATCGCGTTTTATCTAGTGTGGATCGGTAAATTGTTACTTCTGCCCCAAAAGTCAAAAGCTGCCCCAAAATTCCCACAGCTGCACTAACTTTACAATTCTGCCCCTGCATTTAAAAGCTGCCCCAAATCTCCAAAACTGCCCCCAAATGTTAAAAAGCTGCCCCCAAATTTTCAAAAGCTGCCCCAATTTTGATGTGTTGGTGCCAACCCTGCCCCGACGAGATCTTGTCGAAACTTGCCACTTTTTGCATACTGGCCAATCCTAATGTGATTGTTTGCTGATGTTTGGTCACCAGTGCATAACTGATGTTTTGATTTTCCAGCATCAACTAGCAATGTCTTTCATGATACGTGACTGTTACAGTCTAGATGCTGCACATCGGCTACCAAATGCTTCCTCTGAGCAATCAAGAAGGGCAACTGGGTACTTCATTGTTCAGACTGCTACAAGCAAATGAGAAACCCAAGAATATGCCAGAAGCACTTCAGTGATCAACAGTTCAATGTAGTTAAAGGGAAATTGTTCCTCTAATAAGATGCGGTGCCCGACAAAAGTCTGCTATGGTGAGTAACTTCATTTTGCTTTGAGTTACAATTCCTGGTAATAGTTCAGTAATTCACTTCCCCAGTGTTACAGCAGGCGCACAGGAGCCTGAACAAGTGGCAAGCGGTTTTGGCAGCTTGATGTCATTGAGAGGGTATACTTAATGGTGTATGCCTGTCTAACCTAACCTAACCCCGCTATTCAGTCTGATCGGGATGAAACCTAAGATTCGCTTAAGTCCGATTGGGGGAAAACCCACTGCTCATAGCCATTAGGTCTGATCGAGTAGTAAACAGGCCTACGCCATTAAGTATACTCTCTCAATGACGTCATCAAGCTGGCAGCACCACCCGCCACTCAGGCTCAGGCTCAGGCTCCCCAGTGCTGTAATACTGGGGAGGTGAATTACTGAACTATTACCCAATTCCCTATGTGTTAATGTCACATATTTCACATGTGTTCTCCAAATAATGTATTAGTTATGCATTTGTCACTAATCAGCTTCTCTGCTGCTCCATTTGAACGCAGTTAACCCGCCATTGACAGGGGAGTTGAATGCCCCCCCCCCCTGATCAGGAAATGTAGCCAGGCCAGCCGTGGAACCAGTTCCTGTACCATAGCCTTTATATGGACTGCAGTTACAATCAGCAATGGTATGTTTCAGGCCAGCAGAGCGACCAGACTCAGCCGCAGAGGACCAGTGGACCGGATAGAAGCAGTTCCAGGGCTGCTACTGCGGTGTCAACCTCGGACGTTGCAGGGTCAGTGTGGTGGTAAGAGTTGACAGAGACACATGTCCACGTACCGCGAGGGACTACCAGCAGTGCCCCCCACACCACCACCAGCAAGGTCGCTTGCTGGCAAAGACTGGAGTTATGTATGCTGTGTATTAATAACTGTGTCATGTAACATTTCGAACTGGGGACGACGCGCTAGCGCCTGCAATGCATGCTTAATAGCGATTGCTGAGGTGTTGTGTTGCCGGGAGCAGAACGCTGTGTTGATTCATTATAATACAGCCCTTGACCGGTTGTATAATCATGCGGCGCCCATAGTCGTGATTTCTGCCGTGCAACGCAAATAAAACGCAAGTGCATTTTAGCAACTTTTCAGGAGTGATTTGTCTATTTTCGGCCATAACATTGCAGCGGTTGGTGGTACAGACATAAATGCTATATCACCGTAATCGTCACGTTGAAATAAATTTCTCCATATACTTGTTTATCCACTTTAAGAAATACTTTCCAAAAAAATCCACAAAAGTTTTTTTTTCATTGACTGGGATCGGAATTCGTGAATGTCACAACGAAAATAAAACGCAAGTGCATGAGCCACGCGTAAAAGGAACGGAAGTCCATCGCAACATGCGACAAAGAAACGCAAGTCAGACTTGCGTTTTATTTGTGTGGCAAGAAGGCCGTTTCAGAGCCGTGACGGCAAACCCAAGTGCACACAGTGATTAAAATGCAAAGCGCAAAGCTGTTTTGCATCAAGATGCAAAGCGGGCCAATGAAGACGTGCTGAATTTTGCCAACATCATGCTGAGTGCGTATTGTGTCTCATGTATTGTACGGAGTTACATTTAGCTACCTTTTCCTAGTATTCAAAACTGCGGTACTGGCTGTCTGTCAATATTTCTTAAAGGTATAATGACATATGGTATCTGGAGCCAATAACATACCGTATTTATATACATTTAGGTTTGAGTGGCAAACGGTAAAGCATCAATTTTGCACAGCGGACAGGTCATAGCTGCCCAAACAAAACACAACACATCATCATCGTCGTCGAGCATAGTCTATCTCTGCTCTGATCGGGAGGCAGGAGGAGCTGAACGCGCCGCTCAGGAGCCGTCCCCTGGTCCAGAGGCCAGCTGGGAGGAGTTCGCCGGTAGGCTGTCCACAGGGCGCGGAGCGGCGGCTGCTCTACCGCGACAATGGGGCCGTCCGCTGAACAGGGAATGCCGTTGCTGCGTCTCGAACCGCCGGGGACGCGGAGACTGGAGTTTTGCTGGCTGGCGATCCACCACTGCCGTCGACACTCCGGCGCGAGTAGTAGGATATAGGCCGACCCCCAGAAAAGCCTCCAGGCCGCGCCGGGAGCGTCCGCCGCCGCCGCCGTTGGCCGGCTGTGGTGTCTGGTAAAACTGCGGTCTGGGCGGGGACGGCGGTGGGGACTCGTGAGGGGCGGCCACCGACGGCGGCTCCTCTGACAGACGGGCAGACGCCAGCTCCGCCGCACTCAGCTCCTATAGAGATTTCGAGTTTCTGGCGGCGTAGCAAAGCATGTAGGCTGTTGCATCTTGGACCCTGGCGGCGGTGCACTCCTGGACATTAATATCGTCGGTGAGGAGGCAGCTGGCGGCCGGCTGGTTGAGACAGTAGGCAGTGTAGTGGCCGCTGTGCTGACTGCCATTGTGCCCCACCATCCCGTACAGGTCGCATGCGCCTTCCGTGAGCATGCTCCTTTGTCCCGTCTGGTGGAAAGCATTGCCCGTGGTTTGCCGTCGCTCGGTCTGTGGCAGCGGTGGCGAGGACTACAGCGGCGTTACCGCGTACGATTGCGATCGAGAGGCGTTGCAATACCAATTCAGTCTCCCTGCGCTCGCCGGTGCGGGCAGTTATAAGCTGGCCCAGCTCACGGACGAAATTGGAGGTGGCAGGGCCGAGCACTCTCAATCTCAATCGCGATCGGCACGAACTTATAGCGTGAGCTAAGCTCCGAGTAGTGGCTCCGTTTTATGGCTTCTGCAGCGCGAGCGGCGGTACCGGGCTCGAGGGCGGACTGGATCAGCACGGTGTCGGCAAAAGTGTCTGTGCAGGTGGCGTCCCAGGTCACACACATGCCTCCACTGCACGGAAACAGCGTTAGACCATCTGGCCGCTTCCCGTCTCCCCGATCGAGGCCGACTGGATCCAGGATAGGATTGCGGGGATGCCTGCACTTGCCAGACCACGCCTCACCACAACATTCAGGTGAGCGTGACGTGGGAGGCGGCCGGCGCTCTTCACGCATGAGACCCATGGTGGCCAAGCTTATCTACTTGGCGTCCACAAAGACGGCATCAGTGTTGTTCGCAGACAGCGACTCCGAGGCGGAGTGCCACTGCTACCCGCACAAACTCCTCGTCCAGATGCAGGCCGAGGCTCGGCACGGGGACAGCCTGCAGCCAGGCGACGGTGTGTGGCTGACTGGCGGCGACCAGGAGTGCCCGATGCGGCTGGTTAGCAGAGTCAACCATCCGATCGCGGACCGCAGTGGCTGACGGGTGTCCCAGGCCCGCTGGCTGCTGGCAGATGAGGAGGATGGCAACTCTTCAATCCCTGTCACCTCTGCAAACTGGTGGATTGCTGTTTGCAGGGTGGGGGCACGCCGCTGGCTGGGAGCAGCCCCGGGGAGATGCTGCGGACGAGAGGAAGAGCAGCGTGCAGGGATGCTATGTAGGATGGTAGTACTAGGTCCTCAACTGAGTGCACTCCCGAGGCCTCGGTCTGATTGGCAGCTTCGCCTGCTCTCACGGACGTCCAATGATGTTGACGTTGGATATCCACTAATGTTTCACGTACCAGCTCGTCTATACCTTTGAGTGTATGCGATACCTGGTACAGGGGCGCTGACCAGAGCAGGTATACGAGACGAGGCGCTGACACATAGTGGACGAGGAAGAAGATGGCAGTGTGGCGGTCCAGGTGTTTGAGGCGGGTGCAGAGAGGTCTGATGATATCGGTGGCGCCATCGACAGCTGCAGCGACGCTGACGTCGCGCAGCGGTGAGCCTAGTAGTGTGATGCTGTCCAGCGGAGTTCCCACGATCTCCGGCAAGGCATTGCGAATGGCGTCTATTGCTGCGTCATGAGCTGCCGGAGGTGCTTGTCTAGGAGGGTGACTTCGCACTTAGCGGGGTTCAGCTGAAGGCCGAGCTCCGGGAGAGCCTTGGCGAGCGAACGAAGGTCGGATTGGACTATGTCTGCCGGGCCGGCGAACGTGGCGTCATCAAGGTACCACACGTTGAGTGGCGACCGTATGGCCCGGGCGCAGGGGTCGACGGCGAGGGCAAAGGCAGCAGGTCCGAGGGGATCAACCTGCTGGACGCCGCTGGAGGAAGACAACGTCTGGTCGCCAATATGTAGGGGTGTCGGGAGGTGGTAGGCTTGGCGTGCCATCGGGTAAACCTCTGGGCAGCGCTCGTATATCCTGGCTAAGATGACGTCACGGCGGATGGAATTTCGCACGTCAACCTTGACCAGGACTCGCGGGGTGCTATGGCTGGTGGCGTCGGCGTCGATGTATTCGCGCACTGCGTGTACTGCGGCTTCGCAGCCCAGCGGTGTGCCGACTCCGAGCTGGGTGGGGCGCAGCTCCGGACCAAGAGTGGTTGCGATGTGTCTCGCTCCGATGTGTCCCGGCAGGCGGCGGTACACGCTTACCACAGCTAGCGGACGCAGGTCACCGTCTTTCTTCCTCAATGCGCAGAGTGACGCTCCGAACAGAGAGTCGCGTCCGCACTCCGGTACGAGGCCGCTCAGTACCTGGTTAGTTACTAGTTAGTGCTGCTATCGAGGTGAGAAGACGGCGGCCAGACTCGGCGGCCTCTCGGGAGAGAGCAACTGGCGCAGGTGTAGCGGTCGAATTCCATCGAGACCAGCAGACGAACCTGGTGGCATTGTAGAAATGGCACCATGCACTTGCTCTTCCGTGACAGTCAGTGGGGGAGGGTCGGAGGCCGCGGGAGGCGGCAGTAGACTCTGGTCGGGTGGTGCAGGTGGGTGCTTCTGACGTAGGGCGGTGATGGCGTCATCGGCGGGATCAGCGAAGGTATCACTGGAGGTTAGAAGGTGGAGGCCGGCGCGAATATCTCCGTCGGCACACTTCGCTTGAATCCGGCGTGCGAGTGATTCGGGGGTAGCCGTACGTGGAGCGGGGGCGCTCCTCTGCACCGTTACCGGAGGAGGAGGAGGCGCGGAGTCCAACCCGGCGACATGACGTACATGTGTGAGGCCATGGTCAGACGTCGTTCGCCGCTTTTGAGGGAATCTGGTGCGCGTAGTATAACAAAAGCGAACGAAAGGAACTTCCACCACGATGATGAGGTGGGGCTGCTCATAGCTTCGTTCATCAATGCTGAAAGTGAGTCAGCGACCATAGGCCGCGCCGTCTTGGGAATCCGGGCAATGACCTTGGTGCTGGCTGGTTGTCTTCAATCTTCCGTTCACTAGTCTAAAGTTGAATAAGGTACAATAATAACCACAGGTTCCCTTATCGGACAACCTCATTTATCACCTCAAAACTCGGAGCTGGCGGAAGGCCTGTCGACTCAAACTAATCCCAAAGTGAAAAACCGACGCCTTTCCGAACATACCAATGCTAACAAACGACAAGTAGCAAGCAAGTGATATTTGACTACCAAAATTCAACGGAAAAAGAACGCAAGTGCGCACTTGCGTTTTTTTTTCAGTATATTTGACTACCAAAAGTCAACGGAAAAAG
Source organism: Chirona hameri (assembly GCA_036785665.1). Taxonomy (NCBI): domain Eukaryota; kingdom Metazoa; phylum Arthropoda; class Thecostraca; order Balanomorpha; family Balanidae; genus Chirona; species Chirona hameri. The sequence goes on from JAXIVJ010005620.1 coordinate 53,358, forward strand.
AACGCAAGTGCGCACTTGCGTTTTTATCTGTTGAATCTGACGAGTGAAAGAAGAACATGCGTTTATTCGTTGCATCTCTTGGAACTTGCGTTTTATTTCCGTACCAAACTGGGCAAGCCTCTTACTTGCGCTTATTTAAAAACAAGAAAATCGAAAATTCTGGGCGAATCATGCTAGTTGTCAAAACAATATTTGGTGGGATGACGTGGATCGTTGTTACGAACATATCGGTGTAAAAACCTCAAAATGGCCAAAAATGCACTTGCGTTGCACTTTGATTTGTTGAATTTCAAGTATCGTAACTTTTAAAAACATCGTTACGCGAATATAACAACTACAACCATCACAGAAGAAACAAATTGCTTGTGCGTAAACGTTTTGGTTGTGACAATCCAATCCCTATGATTGCCAAATAGTCTGGGTTCGGTGGCATATCTTTTAGTCTCAGTCGGGATCAGCTGGTAACACGGTTACCACACCGCTAGTCGGAATATCGACAACATTCTTTTTTGTCCCACTTATGACCTTTCTCGCGGTTTTACGCGTCGGCCGGAGCAGAGCTCCAACTAGCAAGAGAAAAGTGAGTCTTGGCCTCCCTGCCCCCTCCGCCATGTTATGAGGGACGTGTGTGACGGTGCCTGTGCCTGGGCAGGTGGACGGCAAGGATCTCACGCTTGCTGAGGGCGTACATAAGCAGTTCAGCAGTCGGCTGGGCGGGTCGCCGCTGACCGCCAGTGTGGAGCAGACGCTGCGCGTGCGGTTCTGGCCTGTGACCTGGTGCTGCTGGAGACGCTGATGCTCACCTTGCCGGACCGCTGCCGACTCAGCCCGGACGAGCAGATCGCCATCCGCGCAAAGTTCGTGTCCTAGACTGTGCTACAGGTAAGCACGACCCAGGAATGCGGCTGGTTAGAGCGACATGACGGTTTGTCGGAGTTTGAATGAAATCTTGGGTGACTGGCGATGCGTTGATGGAGATGGGGTGCTTTATCAGGTGTTTGTGTAGGCTATTGCGGAATTCGAGTATTTTGCTGTATGGATGATATTTGTCTCATTCGTCACCGGTACTTACAAAAAAAAGAATTACGAATACAAACTTAGAAAGGTGAAATTTTTTCTTCTTTTTACAGACATACAAATGGCAGGAAAAGCCACTGCTGGTCGATCCGTTACTGCCGGTACCGAACGTGATTCAGTTTGGAATAGTCTGGTTGGACATCCCATACTTCACCATTTACACCAATCCCGAGTTGCATTTAGCTAAAAATCAACATTTGTATTGTCGACATGCACGTGAGGTTTTGTCGACATGCACGTGAGTCGTATACGTTTCCTTCCGCTCGTCAATGGCTCAACTATTGTACGTATATGTAGATGTTATCTGTCGCGTTATGCCGGTGCTTGGTTCGCCCACCGGCGCCTGGTGTGTCTGATGTCTGCCTCTGGCCGTCCCCAGGTGCAGGCATACTTCGCGCTTATCTGGCTGGTGGAGACGCCCGCCGAGCCGGTCACCACCGACCGTCAGGAGGCTCCGCCAGCTGGCCGCCCTCAGCGTGGAGGACGTTGCACCGCCGGCCGCCACCGCCCCGTCGGACCGGCTGACCCTGCTGCAGCTGTTCACGGCGGTCATGGGCGGCGGCGCATGCCGCCTGCTCGCAGGCCGCGCCCAGGCTGGTGCGATTGGAACTCGGCCTCGCGCTGCCTCCTGCTCGGACTGGTGCTGCTCAACCTCAGCCAGCCGGACAAGGTGTACGGTGTGTGTGTCGTCTCGGCTGACGCCGTCGGCAAGGAGCAGCTGCTCGGCCGGCTGCTGTGGCTCTAGTGTTGTGTTGATTAATGGCAATTGCCCTGGACCGGTTCGATAATTATTATGTTTCGTCATGTCATGTTGCGCGTCTCAGGTTATGCTTGCTGTGCCTTGGTTTCGCACTGATGTTATTGGAAGCCATGCAACATACCTCATTGTAATGAATGTAATATGCGGCATTGTTTTACCCCGTACTCATGCTGTTTGCTGTTTATTATTGTGGTATGCGTGATGTATTGTTACATTTGACGTTTGAAGCTGTGTCGTCCAATGTATGTGTTAAGCCTTTGCGATGAGTTGTCCTGTGATGTAAATTCATCATTTCTCCTTTGCAATAAAACATTTCATTGTACCAAAGTAAGTCATTATTTGCGATAACAACAAGAACAGTGGACCATTACGTAATACAACTTGAAAACGAAAACATTACTCATTACAATAACACACAAAGTGACACGATATGACATACACAACATGATACATAACGACACGCAGACTGAACGCGGGAGTCGGCGCTGAGCAGGTAGTCATTCAACATGCGCACAGGTGGGGGCAAGGCAATTTGACCCATCCCAAAGGTTTCCCAACGCAGTTTCCCGACGGTTCGACATAGCACCACCAACTATGCATTACTGTAGACAAATGAATAGCCGATCTTTTGATACAAAACACAAATATGATATAGGTGCCAAGGTCAGATTCAGACTTAGAGCGGGTCAGATTCAGGTAATGATTTCCAGTTAATTCGCAGGGCATGTCACACTAATGTGACAGTACGAACAAGTACAAGCAGTGAAATGTGTTTCATAACCCGGAGCAATGCTTGCTATTTTCGAGATCACAGATTGAACAACCCCCCACCCGCGCTTGTCACATTCACCCAACCAGCCGGACATCAACATCAACCAACCAGTGGCGCATCATCTACAACGGAATGTCTTTATAGCCACTGTAAAAACCTTGCGGGCTTGGGTACGCGCGTCGGATCCCACAGACGACGCACGAAGGGATGACGCGCCGATGCCCTCGTCCAAGCGATCCCCACCTGGCAAGGACACAGCAAAAACAAAGCTGTTCATAAAACAACAAATTAATTGTTATAGTTGACTTCTGAAACATTTTATTACCAAATAAATGCAAACAATAGGCTCACAGTTTGTTAACTATGTTATTAATCATAAAGCTACCAAAGAAGTTGGAGTGATAAATTGTTGACCGAGGCATGGTTATGCGATGTCATCTGGGTAAACTGCAATCCGAAGAATTGTATACTTTGTGTAGGTCGGATCCCACAGCAGACCCCCACCCATCAGCTTTAAGTATTCTTTACCAGGGCTTGCTGTTTTTCTAACCTTAACTTAAAACCTAACTTGAAGGCTAGGCAGCAAAGAATGCTCTGGACATTGCTACTAATTTGCCTGGTGAATATCTTTCAAAGACAATAGGGAATGAACTACTTTATTATAACTGTCTGTCAGAAGCGATTGTGATCATTGCCAAAATGACATACAGTCAATGTAGCGAAAATTAAGTCGTCGATGAGCGAAATAATGATATTAAAATTGCTTACCACCACATGGCATAGTGGCGGTATGCCTGAAACCGGAACTGCCGGTGAAGGCCTTCCACGTCGCCTTGCACCGGCTCCGCCTCCCCCCACCGCTCGTGCTGGATACGACCCAGTTGCAGCATGATTGGATCCAGCACAAGTTGTAACTCCTGGAAAACATTGCAGGACAGATTTAGGACAAAAAAATGTAACCAGTTTTTGTTTTGTTTGGGGGGGGGGGGGTCTGCTGATGGTGTGGTAACAAATTTATACAACATTCGATGTACTATTACACGTATGTAAGGCTCGGTTATTTAGCCACACATGCAACTGCTATTGTCATTAGCGTCGTTACACCGTGGTGAAAATCGGAGCCTGCGAAAATGTTTGCTGCTGGGAATCGAAATCGGGTCTTTAGATTCAGAGTCTGACACACCAAACCACTCGTCCACATACGTCATACATTCCCACATTTGATAAACTAACATCATCAAGCAGTACATCATTTGGACATTGACTACCTATCAATGTGACTCCTGACTGAATATTGACTAACATGTTTGTCTAATAAGCAGCTACCTATCATTAGCACAACTGCGGGCATGTTCCACCATAGCAAACAGCACACAGACATGGTGTTTGAAGACAGGTTGTGGAGTGGGAAATTCAGCCAAAAATAAGCATTAAGAGTGGAATATTCAGCCTAAAAAGACCATATGATTAACTAGGCTTTGACAAAACTGACCAATCAGAATTGGCTGTTACAAATGGCAATACTTTTCAGCCTGTGGAGGAAAACGGTTAGTATATGCTAATGCTTCTAGTTATCAAATACATCTTAGTTTAGGGAGTGGAAAATTCACAGTAAAACTGAGAGAAAGAGTGGAAGAATATTATTCATAGGGTGTCATTTCCCCAAAATTTTAAAATCCTAGGACACTGCTCCATGCACGCCAATGATTTAGATACCAGTGGTACCAGTGGGTCCAATGATACCCAGTGGATATGAGCAGCAATGCTTCAGTTTGGCAGCGCGTATACTACCAGTAAGACGCCGAAGTTGGCGATGAACGAGCGAGCGCGAAGAAAATGTATGGTTAATTTCAACTCAATCGGGCAAGTAGTTTCTGAGATACAAAAAGGGTGCGCACGTGCAGAAGTACACGACCCCTCACTTGTGGGAAAGTGGCGGCTGAGAGGTCCCTAACCACGCACAAAATTTGAACACAATCGGCACAATCTTTATTGTAGCCGCTCACGTAAGAAAACGTGTCGAAGCAAATAGATGGGACTTACTACAAACTGAGCATGCTTTCAAAGTTTTTTGCTCATATCAATGTGATAACTGAAGGAAGCTGAACTTGACGCCCATGTTTGGCCAGGGTAAAACATAATTGTTCTGTAACTGGCACATCACCAGGGCGGCCAGACTATACAAAATGGCAGTGATACACAATGCACATGGGTTAACCCTCGCCAGAGCAGGGTGGGGGGTGGGGAGTTGACACCACCCCCTCAGTTTTTTTCGGGAATAACTCGCGTAAATATCAACCGATTGCGATGAAACTTTCAATCTCCTACTTGTGAACAATTTAACACATATTCTGAAATTTGTTAAGTTGTAAGTCACATGACCCGTGACCTTTGACCTGTTTTTCAAGGTCAAGTCAGGCGCAACTGGCGTCCCGTAGTATTGATCCTTGTAACTTGTGCAGTTGCATAGTGTTTGTTGTTCAGGAAGCATATGCACATGTGTTTTCAGGTGACAGTTGTGGTTTCCATTGAGATTGTGACCTCGATTTACTTTTTCCGAGGTCAACCGAGGTCACTGACGTCCAATGACATATTACTTTTTTGGCTTCTAGCAGTTTCTAGGACATTTTGTGACGCTGATTTCAAATATGGCATCCATTTTACATAATTATATATTCCAGTGGGGTCATGCGCCCCAACAGGTCAACCGAGGTCACTGACCCCAAATGACCTGACATGACCTTTTTGGAATTTGGCAGTTTCTAGGACATTTTGTGACGCTGATTACGAATTTGGCACCCATTAAGCATTATGATATGCTCATTCACGATTCTAGCTCGATACAATTCAATTTATACGCATTTTCAATTTTGATGACATTTGGGTCATTGACATGACCTCAGAGGTCCTCTAATGACCTAGGACCTTAACATCGTGTATCAATGGCTTCCTCTCGTGACAAGCAACACGCTCGTTTTTTAATCGAAGCTCTAGCCCAATTAGGGGCGAAATGCTAGGAGGGGGGGGGGGGGGGGGGAGGGTCGTACCACCGCCCCCCCCCCCCCCCCCCCCCCCCTGCACGATCACGCACTGATCGGACGCTGCACGGGCACGGGCGAGGGTTAAAAGGACAGATAACGCACCTCGCTGCGTGTGATGCACTGCTGATTTCCACAGCAAGTCTGCTCCGCCGCAGACGGCATCGGTCGGCATCTGATGGAGACAGATTCATGTTGCATGCTATGTAGCTATCAAAATTATATCTACACGACCTTTTATGAGTGAAGCAAGTAAAGTGAACCTGGTGCGCCAAACTATGGCACTATGTCAGAGCTCAACAGCATTTAACGTAAATAAACATATTTTGTGCACAACAATCTTTTCATGAAACCTCAATTAATATCCGGATTATTGCTCACGATATGCATACACAGTGGTCATAATTGGAATATGCGCAACAACGCAACCTTACAGTCAAGCATGCATGTAGCAGTTGTGAATTCAAATTGCAAGGTTGTATGAATGCAGACCAGCACCAACCTGGTACAGCGGCACCACTCAGGTCCTGGTGTAGCCGGCACGGGCGAGGCTGGCCGAACAGCTGTTGCTGCCGGCCGCGGCTGGGTGGGGCGTGCAGGCGCTGCATCTGCAGCGGCTCCTGGACGAACAGGAGCCGCTGCTCGAGGCGCTCCAGGACGCCTGGGCGCCGCGGCAGCTGCCGCTTCAGGCCTGGGCGATGGTGGTGGCAGGCGGTCGGCATACGCCCAACGCACGTCTGGGCGCTCGATTAGGATCGTGCCGAGCAGGTCCAGCACTATGGCTGTCGGCGTTGCTTGCAAAGACGCCTCTAACAACGTTTGATGCAGATGAAACATACATGCAATGTCATGCTAAGTGCCTATCACATATTCATGGAATTATGAAACGTTAAAACGTGAAATTCAATTAGGGACTTTTTCAGGTACACAATCGGCAAAACAACATCAATTACTTGTATTTCCTACTTTTTTAGCAAAACAAAATAAGTAAAACACTTGTTCTTACATATAACATATGGCTTGTAAGTGCTGGACTAAGTCAAACAAACTGGACTAAAAGACACAAGGGACGAAAATAATCACGCTCGCTGATTGATGTGAATATTTATGTCTTCTTGAAACAGCGAACGGGAGCCAGCGACACAGATGTAGCTTTAATAATTCCTGGCGGTTGTGCAAAATACAGGCAAGAAATTCAAAATAAAGACTAAGTACATGGATTCGGGATTAGACTACCTTATGGAAGAAACCACAAACTAAGCTACAAGCATGCAAACCTGGCTAATGTGAACAAAATGTGCGCCATATGACGTAATAGTCGACAAAACAGAAAGCTAAAGTCATTATCAATGATACAAATATGCATGTCATTTGCTGCTAATATATGATTAATAGTAGTACACTCTCCCTGTAATACCAACATCATACATGACGAAAAACATAATAACTACAACACATGTACTTGATCTATAAAGCTCTAAAATGCTACTGCTACTAAAGCAATGTGCAATTAAAATGGTGCAAACTGTTTGAAATGATTACTCTGAGGTCTGCTGCATGAAGCAGCACTGACTGCTGTCTTCTGTGTCTGTAAAAACAATAATCAGTACTAATTTGCCTGCTGGGCATCTTACAAAGACAATATGGAAATGAATGAACTACTTCATTATATATGTATGTAACAGTAACAACTGACAAGGGATTGTGATCATGGCCAGAATGACATATATTTTCATATATATGTCATATATTTTTTAAAACATATTTCTAAGAAACACGCATGTAAACTGGAAAAAACATATACCATTAGGTTCAGATTAGGTATATGAATTCAGATTAGGTGCTTAGGTTCATTAATATAAAAATATAACCAAACACAGGATTAGAATACATACATTAAGTCTGGCTGGAAAAGCTGACGTCTTGGCCCCCTGCTCCTACCACGCCTCTGGGGCCTCCTTTCAGACATGCTGCATATAGAGGGGGCAAGTTAGGTTGGTGTGAAGTGATTTTACTCAATTCAACTTCTATCTGCAATTATGTAGTGAATAAGGGAAGTGGAGTAACAACTGTTCTTTCCAGTTATGTAGTGTTTCACACTTATTCACAAATAGCATGCAAACTCATTCAAGGTGCAATGGTTCAGAGGGCATAGTGCACTGCGAAAATATGATGAAGCTGATACTAAATATTGTTGTGCTTTATATGTGAGTGCAAACATAACTTGATGAACAACATGCCCTACCTGTACTGGACATTAGCTGAAGGAGCAAATTCACAGACTGCCTCCCAAAATGGTACCTGTCTGTAATAATGTTTAGGTGCACTTGCAGTTATGTGTAGACAAATAAAACAAAGGCATAAAAACATTATTGAATGTTCCTGCAACATGCCAGACTGCAAAGCATAGCATGTACATGCCCAAGATGAACAGTGATTATCTAGACTGCAGGCAAGGTTATGGTCAGTTTAACCAGTTTTTAGTGATGACATACACAATCCACTCCTGAACATCTTGGTGCACACACACCTGGAACACCTGGTGCACACACACTCAGCACACACCTGGAAATAGACAAATGTATGCCTGAGTTGGTGCACATGCTGACAAGATCTTGTCATGGCCTACGATGCAACACTTGCATGTCAAAATGGTTAGGTTTAGGTTGGGTGAGCTGGGTGTAGACAGGGTCTATTTGGTGCTCCCTTCTTCATAGGTTTGGACATGTCGCCAGGGTACTTTGTGGCCCAGTGTTGGTCAAGTCTGTTTTTGAAAGAATTGGTGGACTCAGCAGTTACAACTTCTTGTGGGAGTTCATTCCATGGTGTAACGACTCTATCTGCAAAAAAAAACTTGAGTCTTGATAAGTGAGTTGACCCCTTTACCAGCTTCTTGGTGTCCTCTTGTTCTTTCATCCTTGTTTAGTTCAACAAACTGGTTGGGGTCCATGTTGGTTTGTCTTGTCAGGATCTTGTACATTTCTATCAGGTCGCCCCTCAGGATCCTCTCTTCAATACTAAGTAGTTTGAGTTCTCTCAAGCGTTCCTCATACGTTAGATGTTTTATCTGTCCAACCATCTTAGTCGCTCTCCAGTCCTCTGTACCTTTTCAAGTGCCCTGACATCCTGTACCATGTAATGTATGGACCAGCTGCCTGTATACCATACTCCAGATGTGGCCTAACATATGTGGTATATAAAATCTTGAAGTTTTTCATATCCAGTCTATCAAATGTCATCCTCAGTCTTTGAAGTGCTGATATTGCTCTGCTACCTGCCCTCTTGCAGTGTGTTATTGGCTTGAGGTTGTCTGTTACATACACTCCAATGTCTTTTTCTACTGTAGTTACTTTATGTGTTCTTTGTAAACTGTTTTTTTTTCTTTCATGACATATTTTGCTTTACTGTTTGTTGCTCCACAATGCATTATCTGATACTTCAGATGATCAAACTTGAGGAGCAACTCTTCAGACCACTTCTCCAAAGTAGTTAAATCCTTTTGTAACAGTTTGGCATTGTGTGGGTTAGCGAATCATCTGTACATTTTGGTATCATCTGCAAACATCTTTGTGACTTTTCACCATTGTTGGCAATTCATTGACATAGATCAAGAAAAGGACAGGTCCCAAGACTGATACTTGTGGGACTCCACTGGTCACCATACCCCACTCGGAACTTCCACCACCCACAGTCACTTGTTGACAGCGCTCCAACAAGAAGGCTTTCACCCAGCTGAGTATTTTGCCCTTACTCCTGTAGCCACTCAGTTTTTTTTGGGTAGTCTTCTATGTGGTACACTATCAAATGTGTTTTGGTAGTCAAGGAACACAATATCCAACCCCTGACCTTCATAAATTATATCAGTCCACTGTTCAAGTGCTTCTAGTAGGTTTGACTGGTTGTGCATTGTGATGGTTGGGAAATGTGGACAGAATAGTTTACAAGGTTACATGTAATATAATGGAAATAAGCCAACAAGACAAAGTAGTTTCACATGATGAAGATGTGAGATGGTAAGCCAAAAAAAATTGCAGAAGACACCCATATGAATTAACTGGGTGTCTAATGCAATGCATATCGGCCAAAACCAATCATGTACCTAATTTGAAGAAAACAGTAATGTAAGAAAGGAAACAGTATAGCTTTTTTCTGCTAGTGTTATGAGTCTGAGTAGAATTGTAATGTTTCAGGGTAAGGTAGGTTCCAATGATGACAAATGACATATCATGCTTCAATTATCAATAACATTGAAGCGACCATGGAAGCGTCCCTATATCTTGAGAACTTTGGTGCCATACTGACAATAGAACTATATAAACTATTTATGCCTAAGATAATACAATTGAAAGAAACGAATTGTGACCTGTGGCTTATGCGAATACAGCCGTTGCAAACTTGGGCAGTCAGTAATCCTAGTGCAAGTACCGACAGGGCTAGGTTATAGGTACCTACCCTGGGTCTGATAATGCACGTTTGTTTACTGAGGGGTTACTCCACACAGCCTTTGGGCTCAAGTAGCAAAATCCTTACTTTACGTCAAATTTGCTGCTGAACCGAGGTCGCCGCACCTCGCCAGTCGTGTGTCGGATCAAGGCCGTATAAGGTTTGGTCTAGTAATCTTGGTATAAGGCAAGGCGATATATACCGTATAAGGTGTCTTCTAGTAATCTTGGTATAAGGCAAGGCGATATATACCGTATAAGGTGTCTGACAACTCAAAGTACGGCAGCTTGCTTCCGAGTTCGTAACCGCTATTTTGTCTCAGCCGCGCACATTACTGCACCATCGAATTTCATGCAGATTCTAAGATGAAAAAGTGGTGGACAGTAATGCCGATCAAGTACTCGTTATCTGATACAAGTCTCGAAAAACGTCGACGTTTTAACGCTGATAATTGCTGAAATAATGGACTAAATGAGGATTGAAGTCCCTGGTATATGTCTTAAACGTGTTTAAAGTTCATACAACTGCAGAAGAGTGCATTTCCTTTCAGGGCGGAAACCCGTATAATCCCTTTAAATTCCTCCAATGAAACGCCGCGATTTCAAGTGTAGGGCCTCTCTATGTATATAAGATCTCTATGGTTAAAACTGCCGTCTTGCGGCTTTGGCAGCACGTTGCTAGGCAACGTGTGGTTCCTACCTGGCGGGTGTTTGTGAAGCTCTTCTGCCGAACAGAGCTCTGGTTTGTTTACATTTTCTTTGCGAGCATGTGAGTCGCCAGGCATGTGACTGTGAGTGGCATTCTGTCGCACTTGTTTCCTGTCACGCAAGGCCCTCTAGATGATACTTGCCACGGTTACTGTGTCAGGGACCGCAATTCAGATCCCTCGGTGGAGCCTCTGAAAAACTCGACCCGGCCCCCCTCAGAACAGTTTGACAGCTAGTAAGCGACTCGGCCCCAAGAAGACGCAGTGTTTACGGTATTGGTATCGCAGGCGTCACACGAGCTTCCATATGTCACAGATGAAATATCTCTCAATATAATTCTCTAGATTCAACTTCTCACCGCGGAGATTTAGATATTTCTCTACATTCATGGGACAGCGGCCAGAGGCGTGTTCAGGCAACGATGGAGGGGGGGGGGGGGAGGGGCAGAGGCGTTCTCAGGACGCAGTGATGGTGGCTCAGAGGCGTGTTCAGGCAACGATGGAGGGGGCAGAGGCGTTCTCAGGGAACAGTGATGGTGGCATAGAGGCGTGTTCAGGCAACGATGGAGGGGGAGCAGAGGCGTTCTCAGGGAGCAGTGATAGTGGCACAGAGGCGTGTTCAGGCAACGATGGAGGGGGGGGGGGGGGGGCAGAGGCGTTCTCAGGAAGCAGTGATGGATCAGAGGCGTGTTCAGGCAACGATGGAGGGGGGCAGAGGCGTTCTCAGGGAGCAGTGATGGTGGCACAGAGGCGTGTTCAGGCAACGATGGAAGGGGGGGGGGGCAGAGGCGTTCTCAGGAAACAGTGATGGTGGCTCAGAGGCGTGTTCAGGCAACGATGGAGGGGGGGGGGGGAAAGGCGTTCTCAGGAAGCAGTGATGGTGGCTCAGCGGCGTCTTCAGGCAACGATGGAGGGGGGGGGGGGGCAGAGGCGTTCTCAGGAAGCAGTGATGGTGGCTCAGAGGCGTGTTCAGGCAACGATGGAGGGGGGGGGGGGGGGGCAGAGGCGTTCTCAGGAAGCAGTGATGGTGGCTCAGAGGCGTGTTCAGGCAACGATGGAGGGGGGGGGGGGGGGCAGAGGCGTTCTCAGGAAGCAGTGATGGTGGCACAGAGGCGTGTTCAGGCAACGATGGAGGGGGGCAGAGGCGTTCTCAGGGAGCAGTGATAGTGGCTCAGAGGCGTGTTCAGGCAACGATGGAGGGGGAGGGGGGGGGGGCAAAGGCGTTCTCAGGAAGCAGTGATGGTGGCTCAGTGGCGTCTTCAGGCAACGATGGAGGGGGGCAGAGGCGTTCTCAGGGAGCAGTGATGGTGGCACAGAGGCGTGTTCAGGCAACGATGGAGGGGGGGGGGGGGGCAGAGGCGTCCTTGCCAAACTTTGCAGTCTGGGTAATACTTATACCAACATTTGCAATTGAACATTAAAATCAAAAGTTGCAGAATGTATGTCATTTCCACATCCATGTTTGTTTCTTCTGGAAGATGATTATTTTACATTTTGGTAGTGTAAATTGCAGTTAAGTTGGGCATTCAAAGGCCTAGAAAATTCATGGTTTTGATAATGCACACTCCATTATGCTTCAACGTGCATATATTGATTTGATATTGGACCCTACTGGTGATTGTTCAGATATTTGATATTTGTAATGATCATCAGAGTTACAAATATTACATTTTGTTAGTTCATCTGTCATCATACTTGCAGTGTGCTCACCAGGTATTTATTTTCACAGACTTTGCAGTTTTGAGGTTGAGCATGAGCTGGGTGTGAACCCTCTGACGCAGACATTGTCGGCGGAAGCACGGCTATCAGTGCCAGAAGACGTCGGTGCCGTGGACCACGCACTCCTTGCCGACTTCCTCGAGGAGCATCTCACCGAGCACCAGCAGGTCGATTCCGACCTCCAAGAAGTCAGGTCATTTCTAGAAGAAGCCAGTCAGAGCCGTCCGACCACGTCCCTCTCTGCTGCCTCGCCGGTGGACCGAACGGTGTGTCGGCTGAGCAGTATGGCATGGCTCACGCGGCTGGCTACGTGTCAGCCAAGTGCCGCAAACTCGACCCCAGTCTGGGAGCTCCCTCAGCGTTCTCCACCGAGACAGCGTCAGCCGAGACAATGGACCCGGCTGCGGAGCCAGGGTGGACTCAGTGTCCGCTCCACTAAGTAGCTGGGGAAATTCAAGGAAATGGTGGCAGCCTTCTGCACACGACAACGCCTGGAGCCGGACCGCCTCTCTCGCAGCCCGAGACTTGTCGAGTCGCTGGTGGAGACTGAGCGAGGAGCCAGACTCTCCGGACGTTCGGATAGTGCGCAGGTTTGTCCGGCTGCGCACGTTCATTCGGCTCAGCTTCGTGAACAGAATGCGCCGAGAAAAGGCGCTGGAAACGCGTGAGAAGAAGAGACAGTACCTTCAGTAGCCGAGCTCCGCCGACGCGACCAACCTGTACCGCTGCCCTCATCGCGTACTGCCCCAGAGCGCTGTTCGGCGGCCGGCTCTCGCGTGAGAAGAAGAGGAGACAGTACCTTCAGTAGCTGAGCTTCGCCGACGCGACCAACCTGTGCCGCTGCCCTCATCGCGTACTGCGCCAGAGCGCTGTTCGGCGGCCGGCTCTCGCGTGAGAAGAAGAGGAGACAGTACCTTCAGTAGCCGAGCTCCGCCGACGCGACGACCAACCTGTGCCGCTGCCCTCATCGCGTACTGCGCCAGAGCGCTGTTCGGCGGCCGGCTCTCGCGTGAGAAGAAGAGGAGACAGTACCTTCAGTAGCCGAGCTCCGCCGACACGATCAACCTGTGCCGCTGCCCTCATCGCGTACTGCGCCAGAGCGCTGTTCGGCGGCCGGCTCTCGCGAGAGCGCTCACCGACGTCACACAGGGCAGTGTCGTCATAATGAGTGACATCAGCTCGCGGCCGCCGAACACCGGCGAGCAAACCCGTTAGCAAGCCATGCTAGCGCTCTTTTTCAATCGCTGGAATGCCGCTCGCGCGCGAGCACGTGACGTCACGTAAGGGGCACACGTACATGAAAATGTGCGCGTGACGTCAACGTTTGCTCGCTCCTGATTGGTGAATCGCACGTTGCTAGGCAACCTGCGAGCCCACTAGCACTGGCTAACGTGAGAGCCGGCAGCCGAACAGGGCTCTGGATCGGAAGGCGGCTGTTCATCAATAACTGAACGGCGGCACGCAGGATGCCTACGGCAGCGGCGGGGACGGCGGCCTCACCACCGCGGAGGCGCTGCTGCGTCTGCAGGCTGACATCGACTCGGAGCTGGCCGGGCGGCGGTGGCGACAGCAGCAGTGCGGCTGTCTGGCGGCCGCCGCCTTCCAGCGGCGCGTCTGGTTCTCATGGCCGGTGCTGCTGCTCTCCGCTCTGGTGGCCACCGCGCTGCTGGTGAGCGCCGCGCTCGCCTCGGACGGCGGCGCCGGGGAGGCGGTGGCAGTGGTGCTGGCGCTGGCCGCGGCCAACGCTGCGCTCTCTGTCTGGCAGCGGGCGCTGGCCGACGCCGTCGGCGAGCGAGCGGGCGCTGGCCGACGGCGAGCTGGCCACTAAGGCGGGCCGGCTGGCCGAACGGTTGGGACGCGCGGCGGCGACGGCAGCCGACTCAGGCGGCTGGGCAGAGGCCGAGTACCGGCACCTGCACGCGCCACCCTCGCCCTGCATCGGACTGCAGTGGACGTATCGCGACGGCAGGCTGGTCAACCTGCCGGCTCCGCTGCTGACTCGCGGAGACTGAACTCGCCGTTCTGAGGCGGCGGGCGGTGGTCGGTAGCACGGCGAGCGGTGGACAGTGGTGGCGGCGGGTAACGGTGGATGGTGTCAGAGCGGTGGTGCTGGTGGGACTGACAGTGTGTGTGTTCGGTACGGCTATACGAAATAAAAATACTGAAAAAAACACTTTTTCAAATTTTGTGCTTAAAGTTAAGTATTTGTAAAATTATTGGCTTCTTTATTTGAAAGTCCTGCGTCCTATCTATCTAAAACTGATAACGGTTTGGCTCTATAAATTTTATTTTTTGAGTGACAAGCGTTCAAACCCAAATTTTTATTGTACTTAAAGCTAAGCAATGCAAAAATTAAAAACCTCACATATCATAGGTACATTGATTGGCTATCTAAAACTGAAATCGGTTTGGTTCTATCAATTTTAATTGTTAAGTTATAGGCATTCCTATATACCAGTATATTGCCAACATGCCATAGACCCTTTAAAGGGACATTGCCACCTTTCTGAAAGTTGTCAAATATACGCCGGTTGTACCCGCAAATATGAAGTAAGTGCTGCTGAAAACGATGGTGACATTTGTTTTCTCTCGAAAACTTGACTCAATTTATAATAATTCAGTTTTTAAAATTTGGGTTGATGACGTCATTTTTGAGCTAAGTAGAGCTATAGATAAATCCTTTACGCTGCCAAAGTTTGGCACAATTTTTGTCAGACAATTCTGGCGATTCAAATACAAGCAGGTACCCAGGGGGTGCGGGTTTGAGACATCAAAAGAAAGTCGTGCCAGCTGATGTTTGTTCCTCCGATTTCGGAGATACCGAATAGAAAAGAGTTAACAGGAACCTCAATGTATAAGTGCATTGCCGCCTCATCCAATTACAACAGCGTCTGCTGCGGGTTCGGTTAATTCTACTGACAGGAAGTTAACAGGAACCTCAATGTATAAGTACATTGCCGCCTCATCTAATTGCAATAGCGTCAGCTGCGCCGGTTTGGTCGCATGTGATTAACAGGAATCTTAATGTATAAGGGCATTGCCGCCTCATCCAATTACCGCAAACACGAATTTCTTATTGGATGCGTATGAAAATGTCCAATTGTGTGAAACGTTTTATAATTAAATTAATTACCAATGGTATATAATGCTTATGAAAAATATGTCTGGTTTAGGAGATTTTGTTTACCTAGTTGTCAAACCATGCACCCATTGCCCCTGTGTTGAAGCGGCAAACCCGCGCTACCTAGTTATTAAGTTACCTTGGCAGGTACCAGGTAAACTGTGTCGCACTCACTTGACCACTGAAGTCTTGTCACTGAAAGCTCCACATACCACACATCGAATTATTGGCATCGTTTGAAAATTGCATTAGAGTTTCACTTTATAGAAGTCTAGTTATCCTGATATAACCCACGGTAAATATAATACACCCAGCGATCGAGAAACGAAACGCGTAAATATCTCCAAGGTTTACCTTAAAACAAGTCGACTATCATCACCATTGGGTAAAGAGAGACGACGTCATCGGCTTTAAACCCTATTCAAATACACGTGGGGTTTATTTGTTACAATTGTCAAGACCAAACTCGAATTTCTTTTCGAATAGACCTATGTGGTTGTTTTAACTGCTACCCCTACTTAATTTCAAAGTAAATCCAACAACATGGCTATCTCAACCAAAACTAATGTTAAGGTGGGAATGTCCCTTTAAGCCTGACTACGGAAAAGCTTCGGAGGCTATCGGTCTTCTGAGGGTTTTAAAGGGCCTCTAAGGACAACATACCACTATACTAATGAGAGTATAAGGAAGAAAACTGTTTTTTTTAAAAAAAATGCCGCCAGGTGGCAGCACTTAACTTTTTCTTAAAATGTATAAAACAAATACTTAAAATCAAAATTTGTAAAATCCAAAAATATATTTGGATAGGCAATGTCACGGGCTATCATGAGGAGGTGTTTTCAAATTTTCGCTCAGACAAAAATTTCATCTATACGAAATAAATATACTAAAAAAATATATCTTTTTCAAATTTTTTGCTTAAAGTTAAGTATTTTTAAAAATATTGGCTTCTTTATTTGAAATTCCTGCATCCTATCTATCTAAAACTGATAACGGTTTGGCTCTATAAATTTTATTTTTTTAGTGAAAAGCGTTCAAACCCAAATTTTAATTGTTTTTAAAGTTTAGCAAGGAAAAAGTTAAACACCTCACATATCATAGGTACATTGATTGGCTATCTAAAACTTAAATCCGTTTGGTTCTATCAATTCAAATTTTTAAGTTATAGGCATTCCTATATACCAGTATATTGCCAACATGCCATAGACCCTTTAAGCCTGACTACGGAAAAGCTTCGGAGGCTATCGGTCTTCTGAGGATTTTAAAGGGCCTCTAAGGACAACATCTATATACCACTATACTAATTAGAGTATAAGGAAGAAAACTGTCCAAAAAAAAACAGATTTTTGCCGCCAGGTGGCAGCACTTTATTTTATCTTAAAATTTATAAAACAAATACTTAAAATCAAAATGTTTAAAATCCGAAAACAGTTTTGGATAGGCAATGTCACGGGCTATCAACTGTTTTTTCTCAAATTTTTGCTCAGACAAAAATGTCACCTATACAAAATAAATATACTAAAAAACAATCACTTTTTCACATTTTTTGCTTAAAGTTAAGTATTTTTAAAAACATTGACTTCTTTATTTGAAAATCCTGCATCCTATCTATCTAAAACTGATAACGGTTTGGCTCTATACATTTTATTTTTTGAGTGACAAGCGTTCAAACTCAAATTTTAATTGTACTTAAAGTTAAGCAAAGAAAAAATAGAAAACCTTACATATCATAGGTACATTGATTGGCTATTTACAACTTAAATCAGTTTGGTTCTATCAATTTAAATTTTTAAATTATAGGCATTCCTATATACCAGTATATTGCCAACATGCCATGAACCTTTAAGCCTGACTACGGAAAAGCTTCGGAGGCTATTGGTCTTCTGAGGGTTTAAAAGGGCCTCTAAGGACAACATCTATATACCACTATACTAATG
Source organism: Chirona hameri (assembly GCA_036785665.1). NCBI lineage: Eukaryota > Metazoa > Arthropoda > Thecostraca > Balanomorpha > Balanidae > Chirona > Chirona hameri. The sequence continues at coordinate 70,931 of JAXIVJ010005620.1, forward strand.
AGAGTATAAGGAAGAAAACTGTAGAGAAGAAAAAAATTGCCGCCAGGTGGCAGCACTTAACTTTTTCTTAATATGTATAAAACAAACACTTAAAATCAAAATTTGTAAAATCCAAAAATATATTTGGATAGGCAATATCACGGGCTATCAAGAGGTGTTTTCAAATTTTCGCTCAGACGAAAATTTTACCTATAACAAAATACAAATACTAAAAAACAATCACTTTTTCAAACTGTGTGCTTAAAGTTAAGTATTTTTAAAATTATTGGCTTCTTTATTTGAAAGTCCTGCATCCTATATGTCTAAAACTGATAACGGTTTGGCTTTATAAATTTTATTTTTTTAGTGACAAGCGTTCAAACCCAAATTTTAATTGTACTTAAAGTTAACAAATTAAAATAATGGAAACCTCACATATCGTAGGTACATTCATTTGCTATCTAAAACTTAAATCGGTTTGGTTCTATCAATTTAAATTTCTAAGTCATAGGCATTCCTATATACCAGTATATTGCCAACATGCCATAGACCCTTTAATTAAGCCTGACTACGGAAAAGCTTCGGAGGCTATCGGTCTTCTGAGGCTTGTACATGGCCTCTAAGGACAACATCTATATACCACTATACTAATTAGAGTATAAAGAAGAAAACTGTCCAAAATAAAAATCATATTTTTGCCGCCAGGTGGCAGCACTTACTTTTATCTAAAAATGTATAAAACAAATACTTAAAATCAAAATGTCTAAAATCCGAAAAGAGTTTTGGATAGGCAATGTCACGGGCTATCAAGGGGTTGTTTCAAATTTTTGATCAGACAAAAATTTCACCTATACGAAATAAATATACTTACAAAAATATATATTTTTCCAATTTGGTGCTTAAAGTTAAGTATTTTTACAATTATTGGCTTCTTTATTTGAAAGTCTTGCATCCTATCTATCTAAAACTGATAACGGTTTGGCTCTATACATTTTATTTTTTTAGTGAAAAGCGTTCAAACCCAAATTTTAATTGTACTTAAAGTTAAGCAAGGAAAAAGTTAAACACCTCACATATCATAGGTACATTAATTGGCTATCTACAACTTAAATCGGTTTGGTTCTATCAACTGAAATTTTTAAGTTATAGGCATTCCTATATACCAGTATATTACCAACATGCCATAGAACCTTTAAGCCTGACTACGGAAAAGCAGAGAAAACTGTCCAAAAAAAAAAAAAATCAGCTTTTTGCCGCCAGGTGGCAGCACTGTATGTATGTATATCCATATGCATATGCATATGTATATGTATATGTATATATATACATATATATATACATATATATATATATATATATATATATATATATATATATATATATATATATATATATATATATATATATATATATATATATATATATATATATATATATATATATATATATATATATATATATATATATATATATATATATATATATATATATATATATATATATATATATATATATATATATATATATATATATATATATATATATATATATATATATATATATATATATATATATATATATATATATATATATATATATATATATATATATATATATATATATGTATATATATATATATATATATATATATATATATATATATATATATATATATATATATATATATATATATATATATTATATATATAT